>PVHP010012058.1:0-43807 GCA_004024765.1 Zapus hudsonius
GGAGGTGAGCATAAACCAGCGCCATCTTGTCAGCAGGCTCTAAACAAAGGAGAGGACTGCGGGGCGTTCCATAGGTGGGAGTGACAGGACCTGAGCCCCAGGAAATGGGGCCGGGCCACCCCGCCCCCTTACCTCACAGGAACGGCTCACTACAATTTCCCCTTTTTTGTTTTAAGAGCAATTGCATCAAAGGGCTGCCAGCAAATTTTCCCATCTGGACTTGGAATCGTGTCTGTCTTAGGTTGCCCATGACTGATTACATTCTTACCCGTCATTGGCATCCTGACCTCTAGACGTCAGAACCCTGTCTTAGGTTGATATGTAACCTCATGGGACTTACCCATCTCTGACTACCGATTCAGCATAGTGCCACAGATAAGGGAAAAAAATCTCATTCTTTCATAACATCACTGCTTTATGGCAGCTAGCCAAACATGTGGAGATTGTCCTGCTTCTATGGCTGAAAAGGCTTGGATAACCATGGCTGCATTCCGTTTCTGTGACCTTTGCATTTTGCAAATACACCATAAGAAAACCAAGGACATAATTATTAGAATAGCTGCCAAGGAACACAAATGTTCTAGTTTCTCCTAAATAGCCCTTTGTCATCTCCATAGGCAAATAGGGAAGTTCAAGCATATCATTTGTTATAAAAAGTCTTGGAAATAACTGAGCATCATGGCGTATTGGCATCAGTCTCGGTAGGTCTCTCAGAATGTTCACAGGAAGGCAGCCTCTCAGTAGGGGGTAGGATGTAAAGTTCAAAGAAGCTCAAACAAAACATCCTTTCCTGTGTGGGTAGTGCATGAAGCAGATTCCAGAGACTCAGGAAGCCATTAAGTCTGGGGAAGACCCCACCCTAAGGTATAAAGGGGAAGAAATTCTCTCCTTGGCCCCTCTTGCCTGTTTGCTGTTCTGTGTGTGTGGTGTAGGTGATGGGTTTTTTTCTCTACTCTGACCTTTGAAAGAGGGACAGCCTCTTTCCCTGTTACGGAACTTCCCCTCAATCTATAGTTTCAATAAATACTTTCCTCCCCCAAATTGTGACTTGTTTGAAGATTCATCCCAGCAACATGTGGCTGACTACGACACCATATGACGTTTGGTCTTTTGAAACTTATAGGTAGGGAGAATGGGAAAGAATTTGATATTTTGGATGGAAGAAGCTGTGCTATATTATAAGCAGTGCTTGATGAACTATTCTAGTAAGAGTTTTAAAATTCTAAATTAAGTGTATATTATGTACTGTTGAAAGACCCCCAAGGTCTTTCTTTCTTGGGAGAGCATACCCCAGGACTCAAACGACAACACCAGCAGATGCAAAAGCAAGAGGATTTTTATTCTTCGGCTGCGCAGATGGGCTCTCCAGACCGATGAGTGCCAGAGAGCCCAGAGGAACAAAGGCTCAGGGTATATATAGGCAAAAACCACAAAATTATAATACAGCTCAGACCACAGGACGTTTTGCATTTCCATTGGCTCTTTGTCTTGATCTGTACACTCCTGATTGGTTACCTTATTAGAGCCTGAAATTTGCATCTCACATTCCATTCCAGAGTCAGCCCACATTCCAGGAATAGCCACATGTTACCTTATACGGAGTTTTTGCTCATTTCCTGGAATTTATGACTAAGGCCTTCTTCAGAAGGGAGGGGGAATGAGTCATGGGAGGATATTTTCCCATATTTGGTCACTCTTGCAAAAGAGGAGTCAGCTTTATGAAATGGAGTCAGTTTTACAAAATGGATTCTTCATTCCCCCCTTGTCTTATGGGCCTATTTGAATCTTCAAATATTGCCTCTGAAGTTTTGAGTTAGCCCTGGGTAAGTACAAAGGTTTGTACTACCGAAATTCTTTCTCTAATAAAGGAAATGAGCCTATTCAAGATACATGGTCCGACGGTTAACAGAAGCAGGAGAATGATAAGTGGCCCTATTAGAGGCAAAAGATAGGGCAAGTAGTCCATGAAAGCTGGACCATAGGGAATTGTGTAGAAGTGCTTTTCTTCTTTTTTCTAAGTCTTCCTGGAGATTTTTTATTTTTTCTCTTACTATTCCTGACTTGTTAGCATAAAAGCAACATTTTTCATTTAATGCTAAGCAGATACCTCCCTTTTCAGTGGTCAGGAGATTTAATCCCCTCCTATTCTGCAGCACGAACTCTACCAGTGAGTCGACCTGGTCCTGGAGATCTTGGATTGTACTAGAGAGGGCTTGAACATCACTAATAAGCTGCTGAGATAGTTTATGATATTGATGTATCAAAGCTAGGGATTGGCATGGGCTCATCTCCAGGAACTATTCCTACATCAGGTAACAGTGAAGATAATACGCATATCCCTGTCCAGTTGGCAGGGAGTTGGGCGTATGCCATATTATTTCCACATATTATGGCAGCTCCCAGGGGTGGGCAGTAGGAAGGGGTAGGAGAGTCATAAGTAGTTATATTGACACAGAAGGTGAAGGTTATCTGTCCTACATCTATTTCCCCGGTAGTATTTTGAGATCTTCCTTCTATACAGTGGGAGTGATTAAAACCTACAGGCTGAACCCTGAGGGGAAGGGAGGGCGTACAGGTGCCCTTAGGCTGATCATTAGCGGTATTTTCCCACAGTATAGCTGTAGGGAAGGGCATTCCAAAGCTCATACATAGCCAACAGTCAGCAGCTAACATTGGGTTAGTAAGATTTATCAGGAGGTGGGTAGCTGCCAGGATGTCCACAGTTAGATCGTCCAAGTCTAAAGGTTCTACCTTTGGCAGGGCTAAAGGGTGATATGTTAGTTTTGGCAATTGTGGTTTCATTAGCTCTTCTATCTGCTGATCGCATCAGTTGGACCTTCCCCCATCTGATACCTGCACTGGGGCCTTAATTGGCCAACAGGATGATTTTCCTTTCTGTCCTTCGCATCCTGCTAGCCTCATGTGATATTTAGTTGAAGTGTGGCCAAACAACCCTGAGTTTTCGAAAATAGTCTCACCTTGAGGGGGATCTGTCTTAGTTAACGTGGCCTGGAAATGTAATGGATTTTTCTGTCCCATACAAATAGTAGCGGTTCTATAATAAGACATATGTACAGCTGGGGTATATGTGCAGTCTGTAGAACAGTTTGGAGTAATCTTTCCAGGATCCAGGACTTTAACCTTTGGTTTATCTGCACATACCCATTTTGGGGGCTTATAATTTCCTCCCAGATTATCAGCTTCGGCCCTGAGGTAAGCTACGAAATGATTACAATCTATGGAGTGGGTGTAGCTCGTGGGAGGGTTGCTCCAGTGTCTCCCCCTACAATTACATGGTGGGCCAAAGAGGGTAAGGTAGGGGTCTGTGCCTGGCGGGGGGCCCAGTCCAGAGTCAGGCGGGGTTATGCAAAGTACCAGGTTTAAGGCGATGAACACACAGTTTGAGGGGGTTTTCAGTCTTTTCCAGTCTCCATTCTGGCTCTGGTGGTGGCGCTGGCTTGAGGTGGGATGCGTGGATCCACGATGCGATGCCATCTACCTTCACTGCAGTTGGGGTGGTCAGAGGTACCAAGTAGGGTCCCTCCCAGCGAGGTTCTAGGCTCCCAGTCTTATGGCGGCGAACCAGCACATAGTCACCAATCTGGAAGGGATGTGGGTGAGGGAACTCCTCTGTGTCCTTATAAGCTGCCGCAAGGGGCTTCCAGATTTCCTTCTGCACCAGTTGTAAGGCTCTCAAATGAGCCTGCAGAGAAGGGGTAGGAGCATGAGATGAAATGTGAGAGTCAAAGAAAGTTATAGCAGGAGGTGGGCAGCCATACAGGATTTCAAAAGGAGTTAGACCATGTGGGCCAGGGGTATTTCTTGCCCTATATAAGGCTAGGGGTAATAATTGGACCCAGTCTCTAGTGCCAGGCTCCAGCGTTAATTTAGTCAAAGCCTCTTTAATTGTTCTATTCATTCTTTCTACCTGGCCTGAACTCAGGGGTCTATATGCACAATGTAGCTTCCAATTTATCCCCAATAACATGGCCACTCTCTGACTCACCTGAGAGACGAATGCAGGCCCATTATCTGTACCCAGATATCTAGGCATTCCATACCTGGGGAAGATTTCTTCTAGTAATTTTTTGGTTACTGTGGCTGCAGTTTCTCTTCAGGTAGGGAATGCTTCTCTCCACCCTGAGAAAGTATCAACAAAGACTAACAGATATCTGTTATTATATAGTCCAGGTTTTACCTCTGTGAAGTCAATTTCCCAATATTCTCCTGGTCGTTGTCCTCTTTGCCTATGCCCAGTAGGCCGCTTAAGACGCTGAGTGTTCACCTGTGCACAAACTTGACAATGATCAGTTATTAATTTTAACAGTTGTTCCCTTCCTGGAATATAATAGGAGTTTTCCTCTATTTAATAGCTGGCTCATCTTTCTGTGGCTGAGGTGGGTTAATTTATGCAGGTCAGAAATGAGGATTTTAGCCATGGCTTGTGGCAACACAGTCCTTCCTTGATATTTCCAGGTATTTGATTCCTTGTCAAAATCAGCCCCCAGCTTCTGTATTATTTCTAAGTCATAGTCTTTATATGGCCATTCTGGTCTCCGGCAAATTAAAGGATAGTTCGGCCGCTATAGCCATTTGAGTTGAGCCCAGTGCAGCTTGGCATGCTGTCTCATCCACCATGTGATTTCCTTTTGCCACTGGGGAGTCCCCTTTTTGGTGACCTGGGCAATGGATGATGCTGACCTTTTTGGGTAGCAGTAGCGCCTTGAGGAGGTTTAATATTTCCTCCTTATGTTTGATTTGCTTTCCCTCTGAGGTTAAGAGTCCTCTTCTTCTATAGATCTCTCCGTGGACATGGGCAGTGGCAAAGGCATATCTACTATCAGTGTAGATATTAATTCTTTTGTCTTTAGCTCTCTTTAAGGCCTCGGTTAGAGCAATAATCTCGGCCTTCTGGGCTGAGGTCCCAGGAGGCAGAGCACTAGCCCAGATGACAAATTGTCCATCCACCACTGCCGCCCCGGCCTTATGTTCTCCCCCCAGGAGGTAGCTGCTCCCATTGTTGAACCACGTCTGCGCATCGGGCAACGGCACATCTGAAAGGTCCGAACGAGTTCCATGCACTTCAGACAGGATCTGTTGACAATCATGGAGAGGGGCGGTACTTGTCCCCTGACTGGTGTCAGGGAGAAACGTAGCCGGGTTTAGAGTGGTGGCCGGTCCAAATTGAATATGGTCCTTGTCTAGGAGCAAAGATTGGTAATGTGTCATTCAGGCGTTGGACATCCATCTATCAGGCGGTTGCCAGATTGTGGTTTCGCAGTATGAGGTGTTATTATAGTCAGTGGCTGCCCGAGAGTCAGTTTGTGGGAGTCTTTTACCAGAGTTGCAATGGCTGCTACCATACGGAGGTATGGTGGCCAGCCGGCCGCCACGTTGTCCAATTTTTTTGACAAATAGGCAATGGGCCTTTTCCAGGGTCCCAACTTCTGGGTCAGCACTCCCTTGGCGATGCCCCCTTTTTCATCTATGAAAATTTCAAAGGGCTTAGTGACATCAGGTAGCCCTAAAGTGGGAGCACTCAGGAGGGCCCTCTTTATATTGGAGAAGGCTTGCTGTTTTTCTTCTCCCCAGGTGAAGACCACATTTTGTTTGGTTAGAGGGTACAGGGGAGCGGCCATTTCTGCAAACCTGGGAATCCATAGTCTACAAAATCCCACTGTCCCCAAGAATTCTCTGACCTCTTTGGGATTTTCGGGAGCTGGAATCTGGGATATAGCTTGTTTTCTTTCCTCTGTCAGCCATCTTTGCCCGTCTCTCAGGATATATCCCAAATAAGAAACTTCCTTTTTGCATATCTGAGCCTTCTTTGCAGAGGCTCTATACCCTAGGGCACCTAGTGTTTTGAGTAATTCTTTGGTGCCTTCAAGGCAGGTCTCCCGATCTGGTGCAGCCAGCAGCAGATCATCCACATATTGTAACAGAGTCAGATGGGGATGTCCTTGTCTGAAAGGGGCTAAATCCTGGTGTAGAGCCTCATCAAATAGGGTAGGACTGTTTTTGAACCCTTGAGGCAGCCGGATCCAAGTTAGTTGTTCTGACAGTCCTCACTCGGGGTCCTTCCATTCGAAAGCAAAGTAAGACTGGCTTGTAGGGCTCAGTTTTAGACAGAAAAAGGCATCTTTTAAGTCTAAGATGGTGTACCAGGTATGAGTTGGGGGCAGTGTACTGAGAAGGTTGTAGGGGTTAGGCACAGTCAGATGTATTTCTTCAACCCTTTTATTTACTTCTCTTAAGTCCTGGACTGTCCTATAATCCCCTGTCCCTGGCTTCTTTACTGGTAATAATGGAGTATTCCAGGGTGAGTGGCAAGGTTGTAGGATGCCAAGATCCAGAAACCTTCTTATGTGAGGTCTTATCCCTTCTCTAGCCTCAGCAGTCATTAGATATTGCTTAATTGATATCAGTACTGCGGTGGGTTTTAAAGTAACCACAATGGGTGCCTGATGTATGGCTAGTCCTATTCCTCCAGTCTCTGCCCATGATTCGGGGAATTCTGTTAGCCAATGAGAGTCCAGGCTTGATTCTGCCCCTGCCTCTCGAAACAATCTGTGTTCATCTTCTAATTTTATAGTTAGTATTTGAAGAGGTCTTCCTTTATCTCCCCGAACAGTGGCGCCCCGAGGGTGAAATTGAATGTAAGCTTCTACCTTGGTCAGAAGATCTCTTCCCAACAAAGGGTAGGGCCAGTCCGGGACCAGCAGGAAGGAATGAGTGATGGTACCTGAGGCCAGATGAACTTTCCTCTCAGTTGTCCATTTGTAAAATTTTCCACCTATGGCTCCGTGGACCCAAGCTGTTCTCGAGCTTAAAGGTCCTTCAGCTTTGGTCAGGACAGAATGTTGGCCTCCAGTATCTACTAAGAAAGTAACAGGTTGCCCCCCAACTTTTAAGGTTACCCAGGGCTCGGGGGGGGGGGGCTCCTGGCCCTGATGGTCCTAATCTTCCAGTGACAAGACTTTGGTTCTAGGGGGCCCCTTTGGCCTTCGGGTGCACTCCCGGATATAATGTCCTTTCTCTTTACAATATGCACAAGTGTTCTTCTTTGGGCATTCTTTCGCCCCGTGGCCTTTTTCTTTGCAATAGGCGCATTGGTCACGGTCAACACGGTGCTGAATTCTGTCTCTCCCCTTGCTACTCTGACCTTCCTGTACTACAGTGGCCAGTATTCTAGTTAATTCTTTATTTCTCCACTTATCTCTCTCATTTTCTCTGTCCTCTTGCAACTTCCTAAGTCTTTCTTCTCTTTCTTCTAGAGTCTCTCTTTTATTAAATACCTTTTCTGCTTCTCTCATTAAGTCCTGGAGGGTATAATCTTGTAGTCCCTCCATCCTCTGCAACTTTGCCATTATATCTGGGGCAAACTGATATATGAAGGCCATAGAAATGTTCCCCTGATTCTCGGGCAATTTGGGGTCAAAGGGGGTATACATCCTGTAGCCTTCTTTCAATCTTTCTAGGAATGCTGCCGGACTTTCATCTGTCCCTTGGGTAATTGATCTTACCTGTGCCAAATTGGTGGGCCTTTGGCCCACTGCTCTGAGGCCCGCTAGGAGAACCTGGCGACAGACACGGAATCTTTCCTTCCCCACCAGGGTATTATAATCCCAGTTGGGACGAGTTAAAGGAAAAAGAGCATCAATCTCATGTGATAATTGCGTTGGTTGTCCGTTGTCCCCTGGAACATTTTTGCGGGCTTCCAGGAGGACTCTCTGCTTCTCTCCCGACGTGAGGAGGGCCTGTAAGAGCTGCTGACAGTCATCCCAAGTGGGTTGATGTGTTAGTAGAATTGATTCTATCAAACTGGTTAAGGCTAGGGGATCCTTCGAGAAAGGGGGATTATGGGCTTTCCAGTTATAACGGCCGGCTGCGGAGAATGGCCAGTACTGGATACAGATGCAAATGCAAGAGGATTTTTATTCTTTGGCTGCGCAGACGGGCTCCCCGGACCAATGAGTGCCAGAGATCCCAGAGGAACAAAGGCTCAGGGTATATATAGGCAAAACCCACAAAATTATAATACAGCTCAGACCACAGGACGTTTTGCATTTCCATTGGCTCTTTGTCTTTATCTGTACACTCCTGATTGGTTGCCTTATTGGAGCCTGAAATTTGCATCTCACATTCCATTCCAGGGTCAGCCCACATTCCAGGAGCAGACATAAGTTACCTTATACGGAGTTTTTGCTCATTTCCTGGAATTTATGACCAAGGCCTTCTTCAGAAGGGAGGGGAAGTGAGTCATGGGAGGGTATTTTCCCATATTTGGTCACTCTTGTAAAAGAGGAGTCAGCTTTATGAAATGGAGTCAGTTTTACAAAATGGATTCTTCACTGTGAAGCCTTGGTTTAAACAATTTAAAAAGTAATGGACTTGTGTGCTTGGCAGAAGGTATAGAACAGAAAATGTATGTAATATGTACTGTATGTTACAGGAAAAAATCCAGCAAAGTTAATGTCTTAGAGACTTGTTTAGGTTACTGAAGCTGCAATTTTTAAAGATTACCACCATCAATAGTGGGCAAACCTTTTTGCATTGAAACAACAGAAATGATGCCCTTGGAGGGAGTCACTGAAAGGAGGTGACTTGAATGAAGAATTCTAAAGAAGTAACCTGTTCTTCAAGGTCAAGGCTTATTTCCCCCTGGATTTACAAACTTGGCTGTGCAGCTTGCATGATAATGGTTTGGAAGCATGAAAAATGTGGGGGGAAATGCAGGTCATGAAGTGAAACACTGTTTTATTTTTGGAAATGGCCTCTGAGCAAATTGAATCAGGGTTAGAATATCTGTGCCCAGAATGGTCATTGTATGAAGATGAATGTGTTCCATTTCCATGCTGGGCAGTGAGAAATGGTTGAAATCCCTGTATGGACACCAAATAAGGCCATTGTGCAACAGGGTAGCTGTGGTTCCCAGAAGGCTGGGGTTGCCAGCTAATCCCAATGCACCTGAAAAGTTAAAAGTACCCAGATTCTTATCTATAAAATTAAAGAATTAAAATTATAGACCACAGTGGATAAAGTATAGTGGGGGCCTTTATTTAAAAGGAAATGAGACATTATAGAGATCTCAAAGCACTAGTGTGGAGAGAGCACATGGGAGAGGTTTTAGCCACATAAATGTGTGCTGGTCAGCCAAACCAAAAAAAAAAAAGGGGGGGGTGGAGATATAAAAGGGCTCCCATCATAAGGAAACAAGGCTCATGTGTGAAATAAGCCAAGACCCCCTGCCCCACCTTTATTAGTCAGGGTTCTCTAGAGGAAATAGAGTTGATAGAATGGATTATAATGAAAGGGAATTTATTGGGGTAGCTTAAGACAGTCGAAAAATAGCCGTCTGCAGGCCCACAGGTGAAGAAACCAGTAGCTGTTTAGTCCATGTGGCTGGATGCCTCAGCAGTCCCAATCCAGCCCAGAAAGCCTGATGGCTCTCTGGGGGAGTGGCTGTTCTTTAGTCCACAATGTGAAGCCGAGGAAACTGGGTTCTGATATCCAGAAAGGGTAGGAGAGTAGGATGCGAATGCAAGTCATGAACAAGCACCAGCAGCCGGGGGAGAAAGGAAGAGGGTTTCCTTCCCCTCAAGCTTCCTTGTATTTATTCCCCTTGGAAAGCCCAACCACTGGGGGGGGGGCTCACTCTGGAGAAGGGAACTCCTTGCTTCTCCAAAATCCCAAAAGGATTTTGTCAATCCTTCCTTCAGGCACTCTCAGAGACCCACCCAAGATTACTACAGATTATTACATAGATCAAGTTGACAAATAAATTTAACCATCACACCACCTAAACCAGAGCCATTAGGCTGTGATAAGGGGGCCTTACCCAAGGCCTGGAGCCTGGAAACTCAGGTGTCCCTCTGTTGGCAAACCATGTGGAGAAACAGAGAATGAATTTCCTGTTCCAGTGACTATATTCCCTGGCCCAAGTGAGCAGAGAAACTGCTGGTCGGTCTATCCTTGACCAATCAGTTTCAGGATTGAGTTTGAACTCTAGTTAGAGATGTCTCTCACTCAAGGGAAGTTGGTCAGGCATGAGATATGTGGAACCTGCCTGAAAGTACAAGTTCAAGGACAGTCCTAGTTACCTTTGGATGTTCCAATCACTCTAACCTATCACAATTGTATGGAGCTATAAAGAGGGCAGTGTAGACCCAAATATGTTTTAGATATACCAGGATTGTGGAAGAGCTGCCAACTGTATGGGCAGAATTGGAAGTCAGAGATTATCATCAGTGGTTATGGATGTTGGACTTGAACTGCTGATTTTTGATGTTTACTTGCTGGTTATTATTGGCATTACTCTAGTCTCTCCTTGTTATGCCTTCTTACAATGGAAATGTTTCTTATATGCCACTATGTGTTGTAATTACTCATGTTTTTAGTTAATATCTTTATTATGAATAATTATATGCTTGTATGAGCAAATCTTGTGATGGTGTCCCCATTTCCCTCCTCTGTGTCCCCTACCCTTTGGGGACCCTCCTTGGTGGACATACTGGATCTGTTCATAGGGTAGGAGGTTATGAACTGTATCAGAGTTAGCAATTTTTTTTTTTTTTTGCAAAAGCAAGAGGATTTTTATTCTTCGGCTGTGCAGACGGGCTCCCGGACCGATGAGTGCCAGAGAGCCCTGAGAAACAAAAGCTTTGGGTATATATAGGCAAGAACCACAAAATTATAATACAGCTCAGACCACAGGACGTTTTGTATTTTCATTGGTTCTTTGCCTTGATCTGTACAATTTTGATTGGTTATCCAGTTGTAGCCTGGTATTTGCATTTCATATTCCAGGAACTGTCATATTTTACCTTTTATGGAGTGTTTGTTTAGTTTATGACTTGACACCTCCCACAGAAGGGGAGGGGAGCAAGTTTTTTTTATTCTTCCCCCTTTGTGCATTGTTGCTGGAGGGTGGCAATGTCTGTGGATATTCTCACTAAATTACCTTGTAATCTGGTACTGTTCATGGTAGCTTATATTTTAATTATTACATTTTTGTGAGCTCATAAAAATGGTACCCCAACTTCAGTTTACCAAGTAATTTGAACTAGAGGAGACTGGAAAGTCTCAGGACAACCTCAGGGGCAAATTTTCACACTGACTACCTAGATCCCTATTTCTCAGCCCTTCTTTCTCTCTGAGTCATGTAAAGTAGAACTTCCCATTGAGTAGGTCATAGAAACTAGAATGCCTCTGTCCCAAAGGAAACAGTAAACACTCTCATTTCCCAACAGTCATTCCAGAGGGGTACTGCCCCATATTCAATCTGCTATTCAGAATTATTGGAAAATGAATTTACTTTAAACCATTCTATTTTAGTAATTCATTCTATTATACCAAGGACACTCATACATCTGGCTTACCACATTACATAGGGCCTACAATTGTATGGATAGGACTTGTAAATCATACCCACAATGCCATTTACATCTGATCCAAACTGTACTCAGGTTATTATGGTTAATTTATTTTCATGATAATCCAACTTTCAAGACATCACAGTCAATATTCTACCATAGATCCTCTGATGGGAGTGGTGACTGTGATGGCTGTTTTATTGACAACTTGACCTGTTAGCAATCCACAGACATCTTGAGTGTTGTGTAGCAGATTTCCTCAGAATTGAAGAGAGAAAGGAGACTCAGGCAATTCAGGCAGTCATGTTAGCTAGAAACAAACATACCTTCCTGGGAGGACAATACAGGAAGGAAACTCCAGAGACTCGGGAAGTCAAAAAGTCTGGGAAAGGGTTATAAGACCTCCACCTTCAGGATATATAAAGGGGAAGAAAATCTCTCTCTCCTCCTGACTGGCTGCTGGTGCTTATCATGACTTGGATGTGCATCCATCTTGTTCATGTATTCCATTGTTGGCATTGCAATGAAGTTTCCTCAGCCTTCCAGCCTGGACTGAAGGCCAGCAGCTCCTCAGGAAACCTTTAGGCCTTCAGTGCTGGATTGGGACTGCTGAGGAATCCATTCATCTGGACTGAGCGGCTACGGATTCCTCTCGGGCTTGCAGACTTCAATTGTGGGACTGCCTTGAGCAATTTGTTCTATCAGTTCTGTTCCACTAGAGAACAATGACTATAGTCTACTTCCACCAAAAGGTTAATTTCTTGGGTCTCTATTTTTTTTTACATTCCAAAATTTATTTTGTCATTAATAGGCAGATGTTTTTATTTTTTAAAATTAATATCTTTATTATGAATAAGTATATACATTGTATGAGCAAATTTTGTGAAGGTGTCCCCGTTTCCCTCCTCTCTGTCCCCTACCCACTGCGGTTCTTTCTCAGTGTGCATACTGAATCTATCCATAGGTTAGGGGGTTATGAACTGCATCAGGTCTCTGTTTATATGTTGCTTTCTCTAATATATCATTCCTGATCAGTCAGAAGAGATTCTCATTCAAAAAGAGGGGCTAGGGTAAGTCAATATGGTTGAAGTACACAATACACATAAAAACATCATAAAGAAATCCATTTAAAAATATTTTTATTTATGCATTGAGAGGCAGAGAGAAAGAGACAGACAGAGTGTTGCAGTCAGCTTTCTAGTTGCTGTGCAGAAAGAACCCAAACAAAAGTGGCTTGTAGAGGAATGGGTTTATTAGGCTTACGGACTCAAGGGGAGACTCCATCCTGGTAGGGAAAACAATGGCATGAGCAGAGGGCTGAACATCACCTCTGCCACAGCACTGCAAACAGCGGCAGGAAGATGTGCCAAACACTGGCAAGGGGAAGCTGGCTTATAACCCCCATAAGCCCACCCCTAACAACACAGCTCTAATGAGGTCCTAATTCCTGAATTGCCATCAGCTGAGGATCGATTTATCAGAACATATTCATTTGTTTGTGGGGGACACCTGGATCAAACCATGACACAGAGTGAGTATGAACTCCAGACATATGTGCCACTTTGTGCATGTGGTTTTTACACGGATACTGTGGGAACTGAACCTGAATTGTCAGGCATTGCAAGCAAATGCCTTTAACCTCTGAGCCATCTCTCCAGCCCTAAAAACCATTATTATTAATATTAATATACACTAGTAAAAATGTAAAGACATGTATACCATCGTTAAACATGAGGCTGTGATTCTTTTTAGATTTTTTTTAATTTTAAAGCTGGCATGGTGGTACATGCATTTAATCCCAGGACTCAGGAGGCAGAGGTAGGTGGGTGACCATGAGTTTCAGGCCAGCCTGGGTCTACAGAGTGAATTTCAGGTCATTCTGAGCTAGAGTCAAACCCTACCTTGAAAAACCAATATATATATATATATATATATATATAACTTTAGAGAGAGAGAAAGATAGAATGGGCACATCCGGGCCTCTAGACTCTGCATGAACTCCAGAAACATGTGCATGTTGTTCATCTGGCTTTGCATGAGTACTGGAGAATCAAACCTAGGCCTGGAGGCTTTGCAAGCACCTTTAACAACTGAGCCATCACTCCAGCACAAAGGCTGTTCTTATTGTGGCTCTGAGATTTTGATTATTTGTGGTTATTTTTTAATGTAGATGTGGGAAGAAATGTAAAATGTGTGTCTACTTTCAAATTAAGAAAGCCATTATTCTATTTACTTAGTGAATGTACCTCCTTCTTAACATGAAAGCAGAGTTCTTGTGTTGCCTCTTAATTGTAGTGATCTTCATATCTAAGTGCAAACAGCATTCCAAGAAATATATGTAGCACCAGAGAGCCAATAAGATGCAAAACGAAATTAGTTTCTTCCTGAAATAGTGAAAATAGTGAATGTTGACTTTGAGTTATTTGTAATGGTCTCTTAAATTGTATTTTTCACTTTTGTGATTTTTCTTGGTGATCTTGCTATTTAAAATGTCCCACAAGCATATTGCGATCTACACACAAAGCTATAATAAAACTAACAGAGAAAAGGTGTTTGGTAAACCCAATAAAGCTTCACTTGTAGAGTTCTTGCCTGAGTTTAATGTTAAAGAACAAATACTGTATATTAAATAAAGTATCTCAAAACAAGTTATATACTGATATGCTTACAAAAATTACACTTATCAAAGGCTGCCAGGAATGAAATTCTATATTTCTTCCAGAGGCAATGATTTGGTAGTTACTAACTCCATTTCTGAGTGATTCCGTAGAAGACTACCTACCACTAATAAGAAATTAACTATATACTGATAATAAGTAGTTAAGGAGGCAGAGGTAGGAGGATCACCATGAATTTGAGGCCAGTGTGGGAGTACAGAGTGAGTTCCAGGTCAGCCTGGGTCAGAGTAAGACCTCAAAAAAGTAGTTAAATTTGAACCAATAGCAGAACCATGAGTATTCCAACACACACACACACACACACACACACACACAGACACACAAACATACACATACATATGTTTTGTTTTTCAAGGTAGGGTCTCACTCTAGCCCAGATTGACCTGGTATTCACTATGTAGTTCAAACTCATGGCAAATCTCCTACTTCTGCCTCCTGAGTTATGGTATTAAAGGCATGCACCACCAAACCCTGATCAAACTTTGGTTATTTTTTTCCATTATATATTTTTAAATAATGTTCAAACTGTTAGTTAAAAAATCTGGCATAATGGGGGCTGGAGAGATTGCTTAGTGGTCAAAGGCACTTGCTTATAAAGCCCTGACAGCTGGTCAAATCACCAGTAACCATGTAAAGTAAGAGGCACAAAGTAGCATGTGAGGCTGTGGTTTGCTTGCAGTGATTGGAGGCCTTAATATCATTTCTGAGAGAATTATGTTATCCTCAGTTCTCACCGCCTCCTGAAAAATGAAAATAGATTCTCCAATGGAGAGTTAGATCGGCATAGGTTAAATGGGATAAGCATTGTTAATTTGGCAAGATCATAATGGGTGTAGCCTCTCTTTAGTCTATGCATAGTGGAAGCTTCCCATTAGAGTTCAGATTCTTGGTATGCATAGGAGTTTATCTTGGATCCCAGTTCCAGCCATGGGCTCCTTGCCACTGAACAGATAGATCTCTTATCCAATCAGACAGCCTTTGATTACCACCTAGGTGGAGTGCCACTATTGCACCAGTATGTATGTCTTGTCATGCTAGTTACTGTCATATAGGAGTGTCCCTTAATTTCTCCCAACATTATTGGTCAATTTCCCCTAACAGCTTTCTAGTACTACACAGGCTAACCATCTGGGAACTGGCTTCCTTTCAGGATCCAGCCTGGTTTCTTGATGTTGTGTGTTGGTAGCTATGGTATTATCTTTTATCTCAGGTGGTGTTGCAGTCAGCCACATACCGCTGGGATGAATCTTAAAACCAGGCGCAGTTTTTGGGAGGAAAGGATTTATTTGTAGCTATAGATACAGGGGTAGTTCCAGAATGCAAAAGAGGCTGTTCCACTTTCACAGGTCCAAGCAGAGAAAGAAACCCATCACCAACACCACACAAACCACACACAGAACAGGGAACAGGCAGGAGGGGGGCATGCATGGAGAGAATTTCTTTCACTTTATATAGCCTTAGGTTGGGGTCTTACAACTCTATCCCAGACTTAATGGCTTGCCAAGTCTCTGGGATTTCCTTCCTGCACTGCCCACATAGGAAAGGATGTTTACTTCTAGCTCTCCTGAGCTTCCTTAGATCTTGCCCCCTACTGAGAGGCTGCCTTCCTGTAAACATCCTCAGAGACCCACCCAAAATAATTAAAAAGATCACGTTGACAACAAAACCTAACCATCACAGTTGGGTAATCAAGCTTTCATAGAAACTTGTTTGGGGAACCTTGTAGGTCCCTCCAATCAACTGCTCCATGTGGGTAGTACTTATGCCTTGGATTGGGAGTTACCAGCCAGATCCACATATACTAGGATTAGGCTTCCTCCCACCCTCTTCAGGGCCCTTCTTATAGCTGATACCCCAATATTCCTTTGGAAGGTTATATCTTTTAGCCTCCTATCCAGGAGTAAGGATTCTATGTTACCTATTTGTCTTTTATTTAGTTTTGTGTATATCTTCCCTGGCCCTCTCATTCCCTCCTACCAAACCCTTGCATTCGCATTATCTGTCCTTCAATTTGCATTTCAGGTTTGCTTGAAACTCAAGCTGTTCCTTGTTAAGAACTGCAGATGAGAGAGAATAATTGGTGTTTGTCTTTCTGTGCTTGTGTGAGTTCACTGAGTATGATCTGTTCCAAGTTCATCCAGTTTCATGCAAATTTCATTGTGTCATTTTTCCTTACTGATGAGTAGAATTCCACTGTGTACCAAAACTTTGATATGCATTTGTCTAGCAATGGGTATCTGGATTGATTCCAATTCTCAGCTATTGTGAATTGAGCAGCCATTAAACATGGTTTAGCAGATGTCTCTGTATTGAAGGGAGGAGCCTTTATGGTAGATGCCTAGTAGAGGAGTAGCTGGGTTAGTTGGTAGGTCTATTTTCACCTTTCTCAGGAGTCTCAATATTGATTTCCATAGTGGTTGTACAAGTTTGCACTTCCAGAGGAAGTGAATGAAGGTTCCTTTTTCAACAATATTGATTGTTGTTAGATTTTTTAATGATTGCCATCCTAGGTGAAATCTCATAGTTGTTTTAATTTCCCTAATGATTTAATTGATGTTGAACATTTTATAGGGGATATTAGCCATTTGTATTTCTTACTCTGTGGGTTCCTTATCCAGTTCACAGCCCCATTAAAAAAAATCCAGGGGGATGTTTAATTTTTCATTACTTAATTTTTGAGTTCTTTGTATATCCTAGATATTAGGCCTCTGTTTGTGGTGTAGCTGGCAAATTTCTACCACTCTGATCATGCTCTGTAGGCACTGTGTATGGTATGTTTCTCTGTTTTTCTTTGTTTTCTCTAAAAACAAAAGTTTTTTAGCTTGATGTGATCTGACTAGTTGAGTGATGTTGAATTTCCTTGCCACTGGGGTAATGTTCAGGAAGTTTTCCCCCAGTTCTTTATTGTGGAGCTTTCCCTATATTTTTTCTTCCAGGTAATTAAGAGTTCAGGTCTCATATTAAGGTCAATAATCATTTGGAGTTGACTTTTGCGCTTGTTGAGAGGAGTGGGTCTAGCTTCATGTTTTTAAAGATTAATATATTGTCAATAATTAGATACAATGAATGAGCAAGTCCTGTGACAATACCCTTATTTCCCTCTTCCTTGTTCCCAACCTTCTGCAGGCCCTCATTTGGGTTTGCTGTATCAGACCATGGGATAGGGAGTTATGGATTGTATGAGAGATATCCAGTTTTTTTTCCTTTGTGTGTTGTTGCTGAGGGTGTACAATGACTTTGGATGTTCTCCCCCACCATGGCCCTAAAAATCTTTCTGCCCTCTCTTCCACATAGATCCCTGAGTTATGGTGAGTGAGTTTTAAATCTGTGTTATTGTTGAGGTCTTAAGAGACTCTGGATTTCTGCTTTGGATGATGTTGGCATCCTCAGTGTCTGTCTCCATTATCCTATCACAGGTTATCTGACTTGCTGTGGAGGTAGGTCTCTTGCTCATCTTATCACTTCCTGAAAAGTTTCATCTGAACTCTATATCATAAATTAAAAGTGGATCATTTCCTGGCTTGGTGTCAGACATGATCTCAGGTCCTGTTGGTGGAATTGGTTTGTCCATGGTTCTTGCTGCCTTCTGAAACATACAAACAGAACTGCAATGGAGAGTGAGATCAGTACAGGTTAAATGACACAAACATTGTTAATTTGGCGAGAATCTAGTGGGTGTAGCCTCTCTCTAGATAACTTGTTACTGGGGGCTTTCTCTTGGAGTCCATGTTCTTGGTCACTGTAAGAGTTTAAATGGATCAAATACCTCGACATAAGACCTGAAACTCTGAAAATCCTCAAAGAAAAAATAGGGGGAACTCTCCACAAGATAGGAGTAGGGAAATACTTCCTGAACAAACCTCCAGTAGCCCAGGAAGCATAGCAATCACTTAACGAATAGGATCTCATCAAACTAAAAATCTTCTGTATGGACAAATATACCTTGTTCAGAGCCAATACACCACCATCAGACTGGGAGATAATGCTTGCCAGCCATAACTCGGACAAAGGTCTAATACCTACAACTTAAAAAGAATTCAAAAATTAAATAATAAAAAATCAAGCAGCCTTGTCACAAAATGGGGCACTGAACTCAACAGAGAATTCACAGAGGAGGAAACACAAATGGCCAACTCTCATTTAATTTATTTAATTTAATAGCCAATTCTCATCATCCTTCATCATCAGAGAAATGTAAATCAAAACAACAATGGTATTCTACCTTACTCCAGTCAGAATGGCAATCATTAAAAAAAATCCAACAGTAGATGCTGGCGAGGATGTGGGGGGAAAAGGAACCCTCATTCACTGCTGGTGGGGTTGCAAACATGTACAACCACTGTGGAAAGCAGTGTGGAGACTCCTGAACAGAATGGATATAGAGCTACCAACGAACCCAGCTATCCCTCTACTTGGCATATACCCTCAAGATTCCTCACACCTGGGCACAGAGACATTTGCTCAACCATATTTATAGCAGCTCAATTCATAATAGCTAAAAACTGGAATCAACCCAAATGCTCATCACTTGTCGAAAGGATATCAAAGTTGTAGTACATATACACTATGGAATTCTGCTCAGCTGAAAGGAAAAATGACCTAATGAAATTTACAGAAAAGTGGGTGGACTTGGAGCAGATCATTCTTAATGATTTCACAAAGACCAGAGAGTCAAGTGCTGCATATTCTTCATATGCGTTCCTAACTGGGTTAAGCTTCAACAGTAAGAAAACCTGACAGGTGAACTGAGATACAAAGGGGGTAAAAGGAATTGGGGGGAAGAGGAGGGTAGGGAGACTTATACTCTAATCTAAACCAATAATGAGTCTATACCATAAAAATCCTTATTTTCATATAGTAAGCTCTCAAGGAAGCTGTGGGCATCATCTGGTAAGGGGGGCCCTGAATAGGGCAGGAGGAAGCCTAACTTCAAGCCAAATTGCTCTGGCCCGAAACTCCTCATCCCAGTCGTTGATTGAAGTGACCAATCAGCTCCCCAGAACAAAACAGGCTTATGTCAGAGCTCTTGAATACCCGCCCCTGCATACACCACTTTGTGAATATGGCTTTATATGGGTAGTGGGGGATTGAACTCAGGTCATTAGGATTTGCAATCAAGTGCTTTTACTTATGAGCCATCTCTCCTGCCCACTGTTCTATGTGTAACTTTAAGTGAATGCTCATTAACTAGTGCTCATGCTTATTTTTTATATGCAATTTCCTCTCTACTTAAGGTATTTTGATTGCTGTTCTCTATTGATTACAGTGTATCATAAAGTAAGATTTTCCTGGTGTATTGTTTGTTCATTGACATACTTCAACCCCTGAACATCATCAGCATCATCTATATGCCTTTGTTCTGGTGGATGTCAAGGGGAACCTCAGCTTCAGCAAGTTCTTACTCAAGACACAGTAAAAGAATTACTAGCTCAGGGAAAGCAAATAACACTGTGGGTGAGAGGGAGAGGGAGGGTGAGAGGAGAAGCCACAGGCTTTATTGTGTGGGAATCCAATAGACAATAATCAAAGAAAGAAAGAGCTTTTTGGCAAAACATCTTCTCATAGGAGTAGATGGAAGTCCCCATAAATGGGAATTTGTCTCTCATGTTCTGGGAGAATAATTTAGGACTGACCCTGATTATCTATTAAGAATTTAACTATGAAAGCTGGTCAGTTGTCCTTTGGGTGACTTCTGTAACTCAATCATACCTGTAGATTGTTAATTGCCCTTTAGGGTGGTTGTAACTCAGTCTTAAGGTTAATGGCCGTCTGTCCTTGTGTCCCCAGTGTTCCTTTGAGCTGCCCTGTGTGATTATATTCCTGAGTCCTGTCTTGTCACCTGTAGTTAACCATATAGCTAGTGCCCAGCCACAGGGGAATTCTTCAATCTCCCTAGCTGAACTTCTGAATCTATGTGCCCATGTTTCCTAACTGCCTGCAATACTCCGTCTCTCTGTCACCTTCCTGTAGAAATTATAACTTGATAGGGAATTTCCTTTTTGGCTCAACATCATTTAAATTTATATGCTCCATCATTTTTCTCTTTTCTCCCCCCCCTTTTTTTCTAGGTAGGTTCTCACTCTAGCCCAGACTGATCTGGAATTCAGTATGTAGTCTCAGGATGTACTTGAACTCACAGTGTCCCTCCTACTTCTGCCTCCTGTTTGCTGGGATTAAAGAAATGCGCTACCAAGCCTGGCTTGTTCCATCATTTTCTAGTGACAAGAATTGTAATAGAAAAAACCGAGGTTATAACTTGACTTCTGTCAGAGAATTTGTACATTTTTCTTTACCTTTGAAATTTTAAAATCAGAATATGTCTAGGTATTGTTTTCTTTTCATCAAAATTGAAAATTACCTTTCTTACCCTTTTCCATTTATAGCCAGCTCATCTCTGGAAAATTGTTTGATTCTTTATTTTTGTGGCAGCTTTATTTGATTTGTCTCCTGTCTCAGGTATCCCTCTTTTAAGATTTTATTTCCTGATCAGTACTCTAGGTCTTCTCTTTTCTCTGCATTGAGAATTCCTCTTTGACATTTACTTCAGTAATTTTTTTTTTGTGGCTAGTCTTACACTTGTTAATTTTTAACTCCCTGAAACCTTACAAGTTAACTTGTCATTGCGTTGAGTCTCTGAATTCTTCCTGATTAATCCTCTCTTCAGATCCCCTTCCACCCGCAGTCTGTTTGCAGAGGAGGCAAGTTCTTGCTTCCATAGCTCTGTTGCTATCTTTCCTGCGGCTTTACAACCTTGAAAACTGAAAGCAGAACCCATTATCCTCATGACTGATGCCATCCAAAGATCCCCACCGACAGTAATGGAGTTTTCTTATTTAATTACCAGCTTGCTTGTGTATGTGCTAGTGTGTGTGTGTGTGTGTGTGTGTGTGTGTGTGTGTATGTGCTAGTGTGTGTTGTATATTCTAGTGTGTGTGCTAGTGTGCGTGTGTGCCTGTGTGTGTTGTATGTTCTAGTGTGTGTTATATGTTCTAGTGTGTGTGTGTGTGTGTGTGGCACACTCTAGTGCCTCTTAACACTGCAAATGATGCTGCGGCTCTGCGTGCAGTTCACGTGGGCGGCTTGGGACTGGAGCCCGCACTGGCAGGCTCTGCAGGCCAACGCCTCTAACCACTTAGCCATTTTCCCAGTCCCGATAAAACGAAATTTTATGAAAACTTTTTCCCCCCTATCTGCTGAGCAATTCTTCACAAAGCCGAACATTGAAATGGACCAAGTACTTTTGCAGACGTCATCTCTGCGCGTCTCAGCTCAGGACCAGCAGTTTGGCGCGTAGGTCTTTCGTCATGAACGCTCTAGCGCGTGAGCCAATCGTCATCCGCCGCCGACCGCGCCGGCTCCCCGGGCCCCGCCCCACCCTGGCCGGGCGCCGGGAAGTGCGCATGCGCGCCGCCCCTTTCGGCTTCCTCCCCGCGTCAGTGGCCAGGCCGCGTCGGGCGCCGCCTCGGAGGCGGGGCTAGGGCTTGTCGGCGGCCAATGGCGCCGCGGGGGAGGGCGGGAGCTGGAAGGTTCGCTCCGGCGGGCGCGTGCTCCGGCGGGCGCGTGTTCCCGGGGACCCGGTGGCTATGGAGGCGGCGGTGGCTGAGGAGCTGGACGAGGAGGAGCAGCTGGCCCGGCGGCACCGCAGGGAGAAGAAGGAGCTGCAAGGTGAAGGGGGCGCGGGAGCGCGGCCGGGCCTCGGCCCGGGGGTCCCCTCCTGCCCCCGCTGGAAGCATGGCCGTCCCCTCGCTGCCCAGTCACTGGCCCTTGAGAGGAGCTGAGGTCTCTGCGGGTCTCCCTGGCAGGTGGCGTTTATTTCCCAGGCCTCCTCTGACCTCACCTCCTCCGCTTGTGTGATGACTTCTTTCATCCATTTCGTCTGGAAGCAGGGTCTCACGTAGCCCAGGCTTGAACTTTCTGTGTTGCTGAGGGTGACCTTGAACGTCTGATGCCCCTGTCTGTCTCCCCAGGGCTGGGACGTGCTGGGGATCGGACGCCAGCCTTTGGCCTGCTAGGCAAGCGCTCCACCCACTGAGCATTTCCTGTCTCTTCTTGTTTTCTGTACCCCCTTCCTTGTGTTTCTGGGGTTCTCACATGATGATTTTGGTGGCTCTTTAGCCAAAATTCAGGGAATGAAGAATGCTGTACCCAAGAATGACAAGAAGAGGAGGAAGCAACTCACTGAAGATGTTGCTAAGTTGGAAAAAGAAATGGAGCAGAAACATAGAGAGGAAATGGAGCAATTGAAGCTGGCTTCCAAAGAGAATAAGGTATGTGGAATGTTTGTTCTCTCCTATGGTCTTTGGAAACAACTGTCTGTATGTTTAAGCTATTATTATATAAATTCATAAAATTGGAAAATTAAATCAGTCAGGTTAAATCATCACATTTTATTCATGTGTATGGGGGGTATGGGAGTATGTATATGTATAGTGTATGCACACTTGTGTGTAAGTGTATGTTGAAGCCATAAGAGATTGGGTACTTTCCTCTATTGCGCTTCCTCTTGTTTCTTGACACAGAGCCTCTCACTGAACCTGGAGCTGCCTGTCTTGTCTAACTGGCTGCCCAGCAAAACCTAGTAATTGTCTTGTTTCTGCTCCCTGCAGGGCTGGGGTGGTGGGTATTGAATACATGCCCTCTCCAGGCCTCATGCTTGGACAGCAAGCACTCTTACTATAGAGCCATATTCTTAACCCATCATATTTTGTGACCTGGTATGATTGTATATTTTCTAAGGAAATCAGCAGAGAAAGTACACGCTTTAACCTACTCACCAAAAGATGAACAAATAAAGTGTACTTGGGAAAGCTTTGTTTCAGTGAGTTGGAAAATCAGACTTGTAGTCTCAGAATTATCAGTGAATAATATTGCAACCTTTGTAGTTATTTCATTCTGAACATCCATATATGAGGACACAAATATGTAGTCACAGATTCTTGTAAGAACCACACAGGACAAGAAATGTGAAATCATTTTGAAATTAGAAAAGGACTGTGTGAATGAGTTATGAAGGCTTTACTGGTGTTTCCTAGGTAATGGGCATTTAATGGTTATTGCATCATTGTTGCTAGTAGGTGTTCCACTTTTACATACAGTTCATTTAATCCCCAGTAATACTTAGTGGTTAAAGTGTTTGCTGCAAAACGGAAGGACCTGAGTTGGATTCCGTGGCTGGAGGTCCTGGTGCGCCCGTTTTCTCTCACAACTCTGCCTCTTTCTCTCTCACTTTCAAATAAATAAGTAAATAAATATATTTTTTAAAACCCCTATGGAGTAAATGTTTATAATCACATGCTAAACACTTAGAGAGATTAAGAACTTTGTCCTGCTGCTGGAGAGAATGCTCAGTGGGTAAAGTGTTTGCCATGAAGCCCTGAGTTTGGATCCCAGCCACTACATAAAAATGCCAGACATGGTAGCATGTGCCTATAATCCCAGTGCTGAAGAGGTGGAGACAGAGAATTCTTGGTTGTTGGCAGGCTAGTCTTCTAAATTGATGAGCTCTGGTTTCAATGAGAGACCCAGACTCAGAAAATAAGAGTGGCGAGAGATTGATGAAGACACCTGATATTCAACCCAATGTACAAACTCCTAGGGCTGGGAAGATGGCTCAGAGGTTTAAGATGCTTGCTTGCCAGCCTGGGTTCAATTCCCTATAACCCATGTGAAGCCTCATGCACAATGTGGCACATGTGTTTGGAATTTGTTTTCAATAAAAATAGGTCCTGGCGTGCCCATGCCCTTGTCTGTCTCTCTCTCAAAAAAATATAATATATTAAAAATATATATATGAAGAATACAACCCCCCCTACTTTTAACTATATCTTTCTTGTCAACATAAATTGTTTTCTGGTGTCTCCTAACCACATTCTTCCTGCTTTACTATTTTTTACATGCTTCCTATATTTGCTTGTCTTCAGTATGGCTATAAATTTCAGTAGAATCCTCTAAACAAATCATGGAGTCATAGTTTTGGTGAAATTGACATAAAATATTTGAAGTCTTTATCTGATTATAATATTTTTTTTATCATTTCATAGATAGTCTTTGGTGAATGCTCTGTTTTTGAAGCTTTGAATAGTTCTATACATATGTGCCATACTAAAATTTAGCTTCACTTATAGTTACAGTAACAAAATGCTAGCTACTTATTCTAAAAGAAGTTTAGTTATTTTTTAATTCAAAAAATACTTGAATTATTGTTTGTAATGTTACGAGATGAACTTAGCAGTTTGTTGAAGGGAAGGACAGGAAAAGCTTAGTTGTTCCTAGGGTCAAGAATCAGTGCTCATCAAATTCTGGCTAATTAATATGGAGAAGTGACTCATCTGCCACATCTACAGTTAAGGTGGTAGTGGTGAGCCGAGGGAGCATCAGACTTATATTTTATCTACAAAGGTGGAAAAAGTACAGTGCTGAGTGAATTGGCACTTTTAGACAGTAAGACATTGACATCATTAGAGTAGACATTCCATTAAGGAATGGAGGTATTTAGGGATGAGAATTGTTTCTAAAGAGCTACAAAAAGGCTTCTGGGGAATCACATTCGTCCATGAAAGATGAGGAAGGAGACAGAACCACACCGTCATACACTGTGTAGTGCTGCTGCTCATCCTTGAAATAACAGCTTCAATAATTCAATAGCTTAAAACTTTCAACAATAATTTTAAAGTACTTTCTAAAAATGTTTTTTCTTTTTCCCTTCAGATAGATTCCGTTGCTGATAACATTTCAAACATGGTGCTTGAGACTCAACCACCTCGGATTTCAAAAGCACAAAAGAGACGGGTATGAAAGTCATGTCAGCAAGTATATGGGTTAGTGCTGTATGCCTGTACTGCTATGCGTAGGATATGTTAAGAAATGATGGCGTTCCTTGTCAAGGGACCTGAATTGACATCAGTTAAGCACTGGCCATGTGTCAGATCCCATGAAAAGCTGTTTATATGAAATTTCATTTAGTCCTAATCTTGAAGTACAATTTGTTCCGTGTTTTCCAGAGAAGAAACTAGGTCCAACTAGTTAGAAAGAAAGGGTTCAGTGGGGTTGAAAGAAAAGAGAAAGTAATGACAAGTGATTATGATCAAAATATATACATGAGTGAAAATGTTTGATAAGTAAAATTAAAAATGAAAGGAAAGCTAGGTCTAAGTCAATACAAAACTTTGTAGTTCTCAGAGGAGGGTAGTTCTGGGGAGGGGGAGGGCAAATCATCTTAGACTTAATTTAGAATTTTCAATGTGAGCTCAAGTGAGTCTTATGCACAACCCTGCTTAAAAACTGGTATTCAGTGATAAAACAAAGATTCGAGTCCAAAATTAAATAACATATGTCAGTGTGTCAAATTCTCAGAGAATTATGTTGAAATTTTAAAATAGTTATACTAAAAATTCAGAGGAAAAGTTCATTATGTCAAGTATTAAATGATGGATTAGAATTTAAAGGAAATGCAATTTTAAGACATTCCAAATAAGAGAAATATGATTAAAAACGTGTGAATGAAATATAACATTATCAAAGAGCTATAAGGAAAACAAGTAATTGGATATAATGAGTAAATGATCTCAACATAATGACAATGGCATTGGTAGGCAAGGCCTTTTATCACACCATTTAGTGCAAAATATTATTTTACTAATTCATGTAGGATTTGAATGCATCTTTCAAAGCCAGCCTCTTATTTAGAAGCATGTGATTTAATAGAGCATGGAGTAGAGTTTAGGATCAAAATAAAATGTTTTTTCTTTTAAAAAAAAAACAAACCAAAATGAATGGTTTTTCTTTTCTTTGTTGTAGTGTTGGGGATTGAACCTCAAGCATGCATGCCCTGCAATCATAACTGAGCTAGTCCCCAGCCCCAGATGAGGTTTTGATTGGACTTATTGTCATGAGATTGATAAGGTTCTTTGTTTTGTTGGGCTTCAGTTTCAAAGTATAAAATAATAAATGGAAGAAAAGCATACCAACTTCATAGGATTGAAGTGAGTATTAAGGAATACACTGTTCCAAAGTTCTGAACAGAGAGGCCTGGAGACCTAGATGGTCGGCATTAGAAGTATCGTTCATTGAGCTAAGTGCTGTGTTGTATCTTCACAAATGAAACCCAAGAGCATTAATTTTTTTTTGTGTGATAATTGGAAAGAGTGACATAAAAATTATCATTCATATGGAATTTTATCCTTGAGTTATATTATGAGTCTGGATTTCAAAGATTCACAAAATAACGACCACATGCCTCTTGAAGATTATCTAGTTCAGTTCCATATTCAGGATGGACATTGTTTTTGTGATGGCCTCACAATTGCCATTTGTCTCCTGTAGAACAGTAGATCAAAATGGGTTCTTCGTGTGCCAATAATATAATGCTTCTTTTTGAATTGCTTATATTTATTAATTGGTACATTTTATATATTAAAAAACTACTTAATAATAGAAAACATAAGGTTACAACATCTTTCTGTGCCCTTACACAACAAAACTAAAAGCTTTGTCTTTTATGAAAATTTTATAACTGAATTTAATGCTTTGTTCACCTGTATTCAGAAAAATTTAATGCCTTGTAAGTAGTCTACCTAGTTTATTTCTTTGTTATACTAGTGAGATTGATGGACAATTGGGAATCAGGTTATATTGAACCTCATCTTTGCCAGAGCACCAAGGAATTAAAACCCTGTTTAACTAATGGTGTTTGTTTATCTTTGGCAAAGAGAGAGCCCTGGAAGAAAACCATGATGAAAGTGTTTGATTTATTGTTAGGCTTTTGTGCAACCTTGGAGCACACATCTCTTATTTGGTCCTAAACAAAGGAGTAGTTTATTTACTTCAGGAACTTGGAAGCTTTTTAATTTAGTGGAAAGAGTCTAAATTAGAAATGAGAAGAATTTGGCTCCGAAAAACACAAAATTTGACAGGTAGAATGAGATGTAGCTCAATTTCTTTACAGATGAGTGGAGACCCAGGTTATCACATACTGTATAATGAAGGACAGCTAGTGCCCAGCTTTCATCATTCTTTTTGCTATATTACTGTTTCAGAGTGACTCTAGCTTTACCAGCTTTATTAGAAAGGTTTTATGCATTAATTCCATCACATGTAATCTACATTAGACCTTACTTTTCCATTCTATCTCTTACTACTACAGTTTTAGAAAAGAAAGTGCTTCATGTTGGAAACTATCACAGAGAAAAATAAAATATCAACTGGATTTCCCAGCAACACATTAAGGAAGGGTTTGAAATTAATATTGTAGAGATTTACAGGATTTTGAAGATAGAATAAAGTTCTATTCTGCCAATAAAAAAATATATGCATTAACCCCAGCTCCTGTCTGCTCTGACTTTTATTCTGATTCAGGCACCTGGAAAAAAGGAGCTCTGTGTTGCCCCCTTGTCCCTGCTTTTCTCTAACCAGCTACGTAGCCTTTGGAAATCTGTCTGGGAGCTGTTTCCTCAGAAGAGGAATATGAGGGGTTTTGGATTAGATGACGTCTAAGGTGCTTATTCTTCCCTCTGTGATTATTACTTAGTCTTTTATAGAGAGAGCAACAGTGCCATCTTGTGTTTTAAGATTTTTCATCTTGGATCCATAGTTGTAGGTATTCAGTGAAGTAAATGTGTTTACTTTTGTCATGGTTAAAACTGAACAGAAAATCCTAAGTAGGTTTATGTTTTGCTAGGGAGTTATTGATTTTGATTCAAGTATTTGGGAAAAACAACTTCAAATTCATGTAATATGGCACATAACAGGTAAATAATAAGTTTACTGGTTTGCCCCAGAGGAGTTAGAGTTAGGGTATGAAAGTCTTTTGTCTTTAACTTATCTTGGTTTAATGACTTCTCTGTAATTCACTACTATTATCAAAATTTGTAGAACGTAGTTTGACTTTTTCTCTTAAACTGAAAAGCAGTATCTCTTTGAATGTACAAATATATTCATGATATAGATTTAGAAAGAACAAAAGAAAAGCCCAAAGACATACTTTTTCCCAATAAAATGTATTTTGTAATTCTATTATCCAGAACCAAAGCACTACAAGCATTTTGAATATATCCTTCTACGTTTTTATGTGTTATTGGCAAAGAGTTAATAGGTGTTAACAATATGCCTGTTGTTGTAGCCCTCAGTCTTATCTCTTGACACTTTTCTCTGGTAAGCTAGCTCTACCAGCTGCTTTTAGCTGGGAAACATATGGTGTTCTCTGGTTTGTGATCTTTCTGTTTCAGCTGTCAGGAATGTTTCCTCTGCCCTCCCAAAGTTCCCACTACACTCATGTCACAGATCTCTCACAGACTTCATTTCACCCCACGTCATTCTTGGATGTGTGTCACTTGGATGATCTCCTAAGATAGTTGATTCATGAAAACAAATTATGGAATGAATGCAAAGGATAATATCTATTTTGTTTAAAAGTATGTGTTACATATTTTTGGTGATTATGCTGTATTTTTTCAAATTCCTAGAAAATCAATCTGGAAGGATATTTATAAGAGATATAGAGAGAACCAGGATGGCATTAGGACTAAGGAGGACTTTACTATATGTGTAATATTTTACTTGCTTGCAAAGAAGAATACTTTTATCTATTTATTAAATAATATGTATAGGTTTGTGTTTACCATTTTTTGTAATATTTTTATTTATATGAGAGAGAGAAACATACAGAGAGAAGGGGAATGTGGGTGTATCAGGGCCTCCTGCCACTGCAAATAGACTCCAGAAGCATGCACCACTTTGTGCATCTGGCTTTATGTAATACTGGGGAATTGAACCTGGGCCATAAGACCTTACACACATGAGCCTTTAAATGCTCAGCCATCTCTCTAGCCCCAGTTTTTTAAGTTAGAAATAATGTCCGCCTGTACCCTTCCAATGACTTGACCACATTAATGCCATTGTAATGGAGTGATAAAAAGCTTGGACTCTGGGCTTAAATATGATAGTAATGTACTTTAAGGCCAGGGATAACTCAGTCTTAAGACAGTACTTTGAAAATAGCCAAGATATGTTTTTAGAAACTTTGAATGCTATTTTTTCAATGGACTTTTTGAGAACAGATGAGGTGGCAAAGCCTATAATCTCAGCGTTCAGGAGGCTGAGGTAGGAGGAGCATTGTGAGTATAGACCAGCCTCAGTTATCAAAATGTGACTCTGTCTCAAAGCTAAGTAAGTAAGTAAACAGAGATTTCATAAAAGTACTTCTTCCCCTTCATTTATTTTATTTTATTGTTATTAATATTATTTTGAGACAGAGTCCCATAGTGTAGGCCAGGTTGGCCTGGAACACTGTGTAACCCAGATTGTCCTTTAATTTGTGGTCCTCCTGCCTCAGCCTCCCAAGTCCTGGAATTACAGGCATGTGCCCCATATCCCATATCCAGCTGAAAGAAGGGCTTTCGTAGACTCCCGGGCATAGCTGGGCTTTGGAAACTTACAAATCAGGTAAGTAAAATAATTTGCCCTTAAAATGTGTAGGGTAGGAATTTCTACAGATGAGATAATCAGTATACTAGTGCTGGTGGGAGTGAGGACAGTGGCAAAACCCATCTGAAACCCTTAGTTCGCCATCCCCTTACTAAATGAGAATTAATCTTATTAATATGAAAAAACTTTCCTGTATTCTCATTGTAGGAAAAAAAAGCTGCATTGGAAAAGGAGCGGGAAGAAAGGATAGCTGAAGCGGAAATTGAGAATTTATCTGGAGCTAGACATGTAGAAAGTGAAAAACTTGCTCAAATACTGTCAGCCAGAGAGTTGGAAATTAAGCAGATTCCATCTGATGGCCACTGTATGTACAGAGCCATTGAGGATCAACTGAAAGAACAGGACTGTGCCCTGACCATGGCATCCTTAAGAAGACAGACTGCTGAATATATGCAAAGCCATGCAGAGGACTTTCTGCCATTTCTAACAAACCCTAACACGGGGGATATGTACACACCAGGTAATTTGTTTTTCTTTATATATTTTTAAGTGGTTCTGAAAATGCTTCCTCATGCAGCATGTAACAAAAACCTTAATCTTTTTTATGGAACAATATAAAATGTCATAGTCAGCTACACACTGCTGGGATGAACTTCTATATCAAGCACAGTTATGGGAGGAAGGGATTTATTCAGGTTACAGATTCTGGGGAAGTTCCATAATGGCCAAAGAGGCTGGCCCCCTTTCAAAGGTCCAAACAGAGAGAGAGCTAGAGAGAGAGAGAAGCCATCACTAATGCTATATACCCCACAAATACCCCAGGCAGGAGGGAGCAGGTAGAGATTTCCTTCTTTCTATAGCCTTAGGGTCTTGCAACCTTTCCCAGACTTCTTGACTTCCTGAATCTTGAGCATTTCCTTTCTGCACTTTTCTCCCAGAAAGGGATGTTTATTTCTCACTAACATGACTTCTTAAATCCTGTGAGCCTCCTTTGTCTCTTCTGTTTAGAGGAAATCAGCTATACAACACTCAAGATTACTTTGTATTGCTAAAACTTAACCATCACATGTCCACCTCTTATCAACTTGACATCAAACCATATTTCCTTACATCATACTTAATTTCCAAATGAAGACACTAAGAAGATCATAATTCTACCTAACATGATATAACTATCCCATGTACAACTGGAAACATAATCTACCCCCAATACAAGGCAAGGTCCGTAACTGTGAGTTCTGTAGAATCAACACAAGTTACATGCTTTTAACATATAATGGTGCAGAGTAAACCTTTCCAACTGTTATGAGGCATAACAAGGAGAGACTGGACCAATGCAACCTCAACAACTGATAGGTAAACATCAAATGTCTGAAGTTTTCTGATATCACAACCAGTGACTGGCATTCTCTGGATTTTCCAATTCTGCCACTCCAGTTTGGCTAGTAGCTGGAACATTCCATCCCTAGCCGACAGCGCTCTATGGTATCCCTTGCACAGTCCTGGTATATCCAAACATCTTCAGGTCTCCATTGCAAACTGCAGTCTATCTCCAGTGATTTCACTGCCCTATCAGGGACTTCATGCCCTGATCCATATACCCCATCTCAGTAGTGGCTCCTGGAACCATGTGCGCTTTATGACCTACTCCACGCATGCAGTTTTCATGCTTCCTAAAGCAGTACCAGGTATTCAGGACACAGCCGTTTTGTTAATTCAGAGAATAAACCTTGAAGAGCAGGTTCCTTTTAGATGTCTCCTTTAAAAGGCGTTTGCACAGTCTATAATTCAGTCCTTCTCGATTGGAAACACCACAGGCATCCTTTCCATTGTTTCAATGTAGAGCTGTTTGGCCATTGTCTTTAGGATTGCTAATGTGTTGACACTAGCAGTTTCAGTAACCTAAAGCCAGTCTCTGTGCTAGTAAGTTAAACTTGCTTTGAGATTTTTCCAACTTTAAATTTTAATTCTCAGTTCCATATTGTTAGCCATACACAGTCTATTGCTTAAATTCAACCTTGATCAAACTCTCTAACATGGGCAGTAGAACACATCCAGCCCTCATTCCAGTAACTAAGTTCCAATAAAGTTCTCTGTAGTCTCTCCTTCCCGTTAGAAAGTTTATAAGCCAAGCCTCGAAATGCAGTTCTCTTTGACTTAGCATTTTCAAATTCTTAACAGAATTATCTATAAAACTTGGCTTACCACTCTGGAAGACATCTTCAGTTGCAAGTACCAAGTCCATGTCCATTCCTCTAGCACACAAGCTCCAGAAGACCAAAATCCAAACATTTATATTCATCTCAGCAGTATCACCCCACTCCTGGTACCAAAATCTGTTGTCAGCTACATGTCACTGGGATGAACCTCCAAACCAGGCACAGTTATGGGAGGAAGGGATTTATTGAAGTTACAGATCCAGGGGAAGTTCTATAATGGTCAAAGAGGCTGGCCCCCTTTCACAGGTCCAAGCAGAGAGAAAGAAAAGTCATCAATAATGTGCCCCCCCCAACACTAGCAAGGGGGGGGTAGAGATTTCTTTACCCTTTATATAACCTTAGGGTGGTGTCTTAGAGCCCTTTCCAAGACTTGTTGATTTCCTGAGACTCTGGAATTTCCTCCCTGTACTGCCCTCCAAGGAAGGGTTGTTTGTTTCTAGCTAACATTACTTCCTAAATCCCCTGAGCCTCCTTTCTCAGAGGAAATTTGCTATACAACACTGAAAATTACTGTGGATTGCCACCAGGCCTAGTTGACAACAAAATTTAGCCATCACATAAAACTGACCGGATTACAATTAATTGTTACTGTTGAAAACAATGTGTTAGGTTCAAAATTTAACAAAGTGATAGAAGAACATGAGTTCTGATCAGTCTGAGCAATTGTAAGGCTTCAGAACCATGAGGACAGTGATTATGAAACCTCATTTGTTCTTTTATTTCAACTTTGGGAAATATATTACTCTCAAAAAACTATAAGATTATATTTGATTTTTAAAACCAAAATAACCTTACTTATCCTCTAAATAATTTACATCATTAAGATAAAATGTTTATAAATATTTACATTTATAAAGTTTAAAAAATGCATGATTTTCAGATGAGGATGAGGGGAAATGGAAATCTGAATGGTATTCAGGGGCATTAAGCAAAGAATCAAATGTCTTTGAGGAAGGTAGCAGGTGTGGTATGAAATGCGAGCAAATGATGTAGTCAGGAGTGCTTGGAAAGGTCATACTTCATGTTGACTTCCTTTAATGGAGTCTACCTTCCATGGAAGATGGTAGGGCTAGACACAGAATGGATAAGAATGGACACTGGTAATGGAATAGGTCTTCCTCAGTGACTCTGTTGTAAGGTATCTGCTTTTAGTTCTCAGGTATAATAGTAGGTATGTCACAGTTTCCTTAGTTTTTCCTCCAGACTCGGCTTGCTGAGCCAGAGGAAAAAAAAGGTTTATGTAATTAATTTATTGAAGGTCACAGAGCATAGGATACAATTCTAGGCACTGTTCAAACACTGAGGACTTAATATTAAATAAGACAAATAGTTGGCACAGAATCTTCCAGCTTCCTATAGCTGCTCTTCCCCTATCAGGACAGGAAGGTTGTGTTAGCCCATTTTAACATGTAAAGGTATATAGAGAAGATATACTTATTGTAAACTTGGACATGAGGTCTTTTGATTTCTGTCAGGGCTGATCCTGAGCCTCTCATTCCCTCACTAAACTGCTGCTGATGCAAATAATGTAAGGACTTCTAAACTAACAAGACAGGATTGGATGCTCTGGAAAAGGATCTTGAACTCGTTTTGTAACCCAGGATGGCCTTGAACTCAAGGCAATCCTTTTTGAGATTCCTGAGTGCTGGATTATAGGTGTGAGCCACCATGTCACAGCTTGTTGGCAGTGATGAGAGTTATTTGCATTGGATACTGAGTAGGTTGTTAGGTAGGACTCTGTGCCTTGAAGTCGAGGAGAGAAAGAGAAACACATTGCTTTGATGTCAGATGTACAGATAGTAGATAGTTGGGGTTAAGTATGGATCTGAGAAGTTGATTAGATTCTAAGGGAAGGTGATAGAGAAGAGAGAATTTCACAGTTTGGGGCATTTTCAATCAGGAATTGTGGGAAGTCTAAATTAGATATGTAAAAAGAGTTATAAAAATTCATCTGTTCTGCTTTTTACAGAGGAGTTTGGAAAGTACTGTGAAGATATTATAAACACAGCTGCATGGGGAGGTCAGCTCGAGGTAAGTTTCCAATTGTTTACAGTGATTGTGGCTGTTCTGTTGTTTCTGAATCTTGCCTGTAGTTGTCAGGCAGTTTCCACCTCATCCCAGTTTCTCTTTGAAGTCATCTTGTACCTTTCATTTCTCTCTCTCTCTGTCTCTCTCTCTCTGTCTCTCTCTCTCCTGTGTGTGTGTGTGTGTGTCTGCGTGCGCGCCTGTGCAGTGTTTGTGTTGTTTTCAAGTGCACAAGCCCCATGCTCATGCATGCAGAAGCTAGAGGACAGTGTCAGTGTCCCACTCTTCATCAATTATCTGAATATTTTTGTTCTTGAGACAGGGTCTCTCCCCCAATCTGGGGCTGCTGTCCTTATTAGTGAGCCCTAGTGATTTTCCATCACTTCCCCCACCCTTCAACCAAGGACTGGTGATACAGATGTATGTGCCCAGAGAATTGGTGCCTCCTGCCACTGCAAACAAACTACAGATCCGTGTGCCACTTTGTGAATCTGACTTTATGTGGGTACTGGGGAATTAAACCCAGGCCTGCAGACTTTGCAAGGAAGCACCATTAACCCCCGAGCCACTCTTCAGTCCCACAGTGTCAGGCTTTTTAACATGAGTTGTTCTGTGTTTTTCCCCATATATTAGGGAGGTGAATTTGTTGGTCTCTGGCCTTAGAAACCTTCAAGCTTAAGTGGCAAGTGCTTTTAATCACAGAGCCATCTCTTTAGCCTCATTCTTTTCATCATAGAGTTATTTCTCCCCTGACAAAGAAATGGGGAGGTGAAAACATTCTTACGACTTTGATTAAATTACGTACTTGGAGTAAGTGAAACTGACTTCACTTCATTAAAGTCAGTTTATACTCGTGGCTTAGCAAATGAAAATCACTATTGGAAAAGTAACAACTCTCATACATCAAAAACAGAAAATGAGATAGTGTTGGCACATGCCTATAATCCCAGCATTGGAGAGACTGAGGCAGGAGAATTAAGAGTTGAGGTCAGGCTGGGCTGTATGAAAAGAAAATAATATTAGACTTTTGTAAACTAGAAAGTATTACTTTTATGTAAAATTACTGGTCAATTTTTACCACATTTATTACATTAAATTATGTTTTAAACTCAGTTGATAATGACTTACTTGAAAGCAATAATTGATACCGTAAAATTGATATATGAGAAAACAGTATGTTCAGACACATGCAGGGAGTTAACATTTTTTAATCTGTAATTTTTTAAAACCTTGCTGTTAACATTGGCTAACTACAACAAAACACCTAATTGGACCCAGTATTGATGAGCAGTCTGGGTTAGTAGAAAGATAAGTCAGCAATCCAAGTTTTTTCTTTCTGCTTTTATGTTTCGTGACTATGTAGTTATTTAAATTAGTAACCTTGAGTTTCTTAATTATTGAATACTAATGAGAAGACCCAGAGAAGGCTGCCTGTTTGTACTCAGTAGAGGATTTGTGAGCAATTTAATAAGGAAGAGAGTTGGTAAACTAACATGCCAGATGGGTAACTCTAGCAGTATTATATTTTGTAAAGGTGATTGTTCATCTTGAATAGTTTATGGCTTTTAAAACTTTTTATTAACTGTTTGAAGTGACACATGTTCCCTCACACTTTTTATTAACGATGCAATAATCTAACCTCTCCACCAGAGGGAGCTATGCCCATTAGTTTTGTTTTCTGGTTCTCAGAACTCTGGAAATGTTCATAATAGCTTTGTGACTACATTAGAAGTAAAGATGCTTAAGCTTTCTTATAAGGTTCACAAGGAAAAATACTGGAAGCCTATATATATTTAGATTCAGGAAAAAATTTAAATCATCCTTTGAAGGATATTTACTCAATGATTGTGAATTCATTTGAAGTAAAAGTTGTTTCCATGGTGGAATAAGTTTACATTATGAATCAAACCAAAGCCAAATGAAAAATCTTCACATAGGGCAGGAGAGATGGTTCAGTGGTTAAGGTGCCTGCAAAGCCTAACTTACCTGACTTCGATTCCCCAGTACCCACTACGCTAGATGCACAAAGGGCTGCATGCTTTGACGTACACATTTTCTTTCTCTCTCTCTCTCTCTCTCTCTCTCTCTCTCTCTCTCTCTCTGCTTGTAAATAAATACATAAATTTTTTTTTTGAGAAGAAAAACCTTCACATGATGTTTGAAGAATCTGATTTCCAGAGCATTTTTTTTATACTCAATTCTGTGCTGGCATTTTTTTAAACATACATTAATTATAAGAAAAATGGGCTTTGAGGAACATTTCACAAAGGATATGGAATTTTATTTTTATCTTTTATGCATAGAATCTTTTCTATATTCCTAAAATAACGTTTTACATTGCTGCAGAACCTCTTAGAGGTACTGTGTTCTTGATGTAATATTCTTGTGATAGGGCAAATGTACTGATTAGGGTACCATGATATAAGGCTGGTAAATGATTAGGTTTTTTTCATTAGCCTGGCCTCTAGAGTCAGCTGCTTTAGTTCAACAGAATTAATGTTCTAGTGTTTGACAAGTATCTTCTACTTCAAAGTCTAGGTGTTTAAAATAACACTAGTGGCTGGGTGTGGTGGTGCATGCCTTTAATCCAGAGTTAGTAGGATCACTGAGTTTGAGGACAGCCTGGGACTACAGTGTATGTTCCAGGTCAGCTAGAGCGAGACCCTCTAAATCAATCAATCAATCAATCAGTACATACATATATACAGTAGTGCTGAGTGGTAGCTCATGCCTGTAATCTTAGCACTTGGGAATATAAGACAAGAAGTTCACTTCAGATTCAAGGCCAAATTGGTCAAAGTATTGAGTTCCAGGCCAGCCAGGAATACCTAGCAAGTTCCTGTCTCAAAACAACCAAAAACAAACAAGCAACCCCTTCTGCAAAGCCTAGCCTTATATATTCCATAAAGTTTTGAGGTCATTTGAGTGATGTCATACATGTAAAGTGTATAAGTACTGGCAGTGCTTGATCATAGTAAGCTAACATAACAGTAGCATTAACTTTATTAGTGACCACTATTCATCAGTTAATTGTGTCTTGTACTATTAAAGCTGTCTAGCATGTCAATCAGATGGAAATTCCTTGAAGGACAACATAATTGACACACATATCCCATCCCATTCTGTTCTTAGCTTGAAAATTACAGAACAGTGGTTCTCAATAGGCTGTACATTCGAATCATCTGGAAAGCTTTTGAAACCATAAACCTCATGTTTTGTCCCACCCTGCTTGAGCCCCAAGCTTGGTATTGATTTGCTCAGGTGCTTAAGCATTGACATTTTAAAATCTTAATTATGAAATTTATTTTATTTAATTTTTGGTTTTTTTGGAGGTAGCGTCTTGCTATAGCCCAGACTGATCTGGAATTCACTGTGTAGTCTCCAGGTTGCCTCAGCATGTCAATCCTTCTACCTCTGCCTCCCAAGTGCTGAGATTAAAGGCATGTGCTAAGTGTATATTCAAAAGTCCAGAGAATAACTCTCATCTACCCATTCTCCACTTCATTAACTTTGATGTTGATATTTTTACAAAGCTATTATATATCTAGGACTTAAGAAACTTCTGCTTTGAAGTAATAATGTATTGTTTAGTGTTTTTTAGCAAATGTTTATTAAGCATTCATTCTGCCAAAATTTTAAACAATTTTCTTTGTGTATATATGTTTGATGTGCATGTATATGCATAGATGACTGTGTGATATGTATATGTGTGTTAGTATATATGTATGATGTGTGTATGTGCAAATATGTGTGTATATATAAGTATGTATATGTGTGATATATATATGTATAAGTATGTATGTATTTGTGAGTATGTATGATGTATATGTGCAAATATGTGTATGTACAAGTATATATGTATATGTATGATATATTTATAAGTCTGTGTATGATATATATATGTATATGTATGATGTGTGTGGTTGTATGTTCATGGAGGTTAGAGGACAACCCTGGTGTTCGTCTTCACCCTCCACCTCATTTGAGGCAGGATCTCTTGGTGGTTCAATGCTGCAAACACCAGGCTGACTGGCTCGCAAGCTTCCAGGATTCTCCTGTCTTTGCTTCCCATTTCTCCATAGAAGGACTGAGAGTAGAGATGCTCACTGACTCTGGCTTTATGTGGCTCTGAGAATACAAGCTTAGGTTATCATATTTGCACAACAAGAAGTTTACCCACTGAGCCTCTCAAGCACCCCTCCTCTCAAACTCTTGATAGTTATAAACAGGCACATCGTTGCTTTAGCAGGGTGCCATGTTTGTGTGCGTATTTCAGTAGCTTATGACTTGAAAATTTACATTTTATTTTCGTTACTGATCCATGTCTTTTTTCTTTTTTCCCCCATAGCTAAGAGCTCTATCTCACATTTTAAAAACACCAATAGAGATAATTCAGGCAGACTCTCCTCCTATTGTAATTGGTGAAGAGTATCCAAAAAATCCATTAGTACTTGTGTAAGTACCTAAACATTTCTACTGTTTTATTTTACATGATTAAGACAAAAAGGATTATGAAAAGATTTTAGGTTATATTTATGAATCAGAAAACTATCTTTACCTGAATGACTTCTGCTTAGCTTATGTTAAAGATAGTTATCGAACTAGTAAGTAATGTCATTTAGATAATTATTTAAACCTTTAATGATTCAATGTTTTGTATAGTTAAGAATAAAGTAATTTTAAAAGGCTGCAAAGTTTTAGAAGTAATTTATATAACACTGTAGATTAATATCAATAATGCTAAACGTTTCTCCTAACATAAAGATGAAATATATGTATATTTCCTGTTTTATTTTTTAGAATTTTTTTTCTTTCAAACTGTGAAAGTACTTTTGTATGATTGACTTGGCTTCTGAGATGCATCATGAAGGGTTTAGTGTTATTAGCTATTCCTAGCAAGTTAGTCATTCATGGCTTGGATTTAGGTAAAAATTTTGGCTCATTGAACCCTCAGCATCTCAGCCTTTCCATTTTTCCCTCGAGTTGTTGAACTATTCACTAACTACTGATACTTGTCAAATGGTGTTGAGCTCTTAATCTGCTTATGTAATCTGTCAAAAGATACCTTGTGGACTGACACATTCAGAGTACTTGGTTTTGTTTGTATATATGTATTATAAGCATTTTATACAGTAAGATCCATTCATCAGAACCATTTTTCTTTTTCATTTCAGATATATGAGACATGCATATGGCTTAGGAGAACATTACAATTCTGTTACACGGTTGGTAAACACAGCTACTGAAAATTGCAGCTAGTATACAATATGTTACACAATTATGTTTTGTACTGTGTTGCAGTCTGCATCTTCCTACCAAATACTATGTTGTTCTGATGGCTACTGAAAAACACAACTACCTTAAATCAGTTTTATGAAATTATGGTCTTTTTAGAAATATGTCAGAGATAAACTTTAACGAGTGCCCTCTTAGTGGTATTTTTAGAACTTGTAAGTCTGTTACGGAAAACATCATTCCTAGACGAAGATGTTACCTTACTCACTGATATTTTTATTTATATAGCATCCTAAACATTTTGTTTAAAATTTTAGCCCATGACTAGATATTTCCAATGTAATCACTTCAGTGTAGTTTTAAGACATGAAATGACCCAGTCTCTTTATCCTTGCAGTGATGTGGTTAAATCATAGCAAACTTAATGAATGCTCAGAACACAAATTGGTGGGGTAACAGGTAGAAGGTTTTTATATAGCACATCAAGGTACAGCTACGAAGCTAGCTTTAAAAATTAAGAATTTTTGAAAACTTACTCTGATTGGAATCCAGTCAGTTAACCATAACAAGGCAAAGTCAAAGGTGCAAGGTGTTAGCTATCAATTTTACACATCTAACAAATTAGAGACTTGCCTTTTGTTTGTGCTTAACTTTGAAGGCAGAATCCAGTACTGTTTTTCTGATTCTTTTATTATTTTTTAACTGTAGACTGGAGTTAGCCCCAGTATATCTTGGATCTTTCACACTGTGAGTCTTTATGTTTCCTAGACTTACCAACACCATGGCTCCTCAGCTGGTTAGCTCTCCCTGCGTCCATTCCCACTTACACAGTCATGTGGCCTCTCACTATTCATCTTGTACAAGGTGATGACTTAGCATGTCAAGTGGCCAAAGCTATTTGAATTTTTAACTTTCTTTTCCAGTTTAATAGGGCCTCCCATTTTTGCTCATGTTCCAGGATTAAAAGAAAACCTCGGATACATATTTTATAAGCCATAGTAATAGCACTTTTCTTCAATTAAGTATTTGATTATTTTTATGTCCCGTATATAGGCAGAGTTGGAAGCCACTTTTGGGAGCCATGAGGTACATAGTTAAACTAGTATAAAGTAGTTGTCTGTGGAATGATTTCACTAATTCAGATTCTAGATCATTCCTAACAGTGTTTCTAAGAGAAAAAAAAAAACATATATATGTATATACATGTATACATATATGAATGATAGTTTGTTATATCAAGAAATACTATGACAATGAGACCTTTTTGGTTTGATCTCTTTTTCCCAAGTTGGAAATGGGATTAATAAGACTGATCAGCAAGTATATATCATTTAGATTTTGATCCATGTATAATTTTTATGAGTAAATTATGGATTAGTAATATTAACAGTGGAGACAGTCTCATGAATCACCAGGTAACAGCATGTTGTTAGGGACTAGGTCAACTAGAACCAGCCAATACTTCCTGGCATCATTCTAGTTCAACTGATTAAAAGCCATTCTGCCTCCCAAGCAATTTATTCTTGAAGTTTTCTGTTTTGTAACCTTTGACCTGGATGTTCTGGGGGTTCTGAAATTTACAAAAGTATGAAACTATAAAATAAATGCTTGAGGTTATTTTGAAGTAATGTTACTTCAGAATTAAAATACAGGATTAAGGAATAGCAAAACAATATTATGAAACCTAATTATTATAAATTCCATTTTCAACAAAATATTCTAAAATAATAGTTTTGTTATTTTGAGAAAAATAATTAAAATGTCCTTAGTTATAGATTTTATTTCCTTTTAAACTTTAAAATGGCCAGTATAGTTATGAGCAAAATATATGGCCAGTTTCTGTTCTTTTGTAAAACTTTATTGTCATTTTAGATGTAACTGAAAAAAAAAACTTTAAAAAGTATCAGATGTTCATTTTTAAACATGTGAATTAAGCTTGCTGCCTGATGATGGTCTAATAGAAATTATATAAGCTTTATTTAGTCCTAACTTGGAAAAATACATGTCAAGAGTTCTGCAATATGTCTTTATCCAAGAATTTTATCCCCTTAAATATGTTTACAACTTGTATAAACTGAAAAAAAGAATGTATAACTATAATGGGCATATTGCTCATATTATCTAATGTTTGTCTAAAGAAGAATAAATGATTAATGAATTCATCATTTGTATGTTCAAGTTACCATTCTTTTAACAATTTTAGAGTTAAGAAATACAGAAACCTCATTTTTCATTCAATTTCTATCCACCTTGTATTTTGTCTTCACAGAGAATTGATAATAATTCAGTCACAGATTCTTACCTTATCTTACAGATTCATGCACGTGCATGAATGTGTCAACATAGCATTATGTCCAGAGTAAAGGGATATCATGACGTAATGACTTTTAAGCCAAGGCTGTTAGGGACCAGGAAGAAGCTTAGAACTACTTTGAATAATCAAGGTACATTTTTGGATAAATACTTTCCAAGAGTATTGTAGGATACGTGAGTTAAAGAATAAATATTTGTGGGAAGAAAATGAGTTGGTTAGAAGAGAGTTTGTACAAATTGAAGTAAGCCCACTGTCATTAGTACAGTGTTTCTTGGTACAGGTTGTCATGAACTAAATGAAGGAACAAATCAGTTGATTTTCTAAGAATGCAATTGCTGATTTCATAATTGAGCAAATATGAGTAACTTCATTAAAAAGTCATTTATTTACTTTTTTTTTTTTTTTTTTTTTTGTGTGTGTGTGTGTGTGTGAGGTGCACACCAGGGCTCTTTGCTACTGCAAATAGAAGCGAGACACTTGAGCCACTTTGTGCATCTGGCTTAAGTGGGTGGCTAAGGAATTGAACCTGAGCCAGCAGGCTTTTCAAGCAAGCACCTTTAACCACTAAGCCATCTCCCAGTCCCCATTTCTTGTGTTTTCATATGTATTTATTTTAGTCTTATTTACAATAATGTACATCTTAAGCACATGACATTTCTAATGCTTTTTAAATGTAAGTCTTGAGGAAGCATCACTTCTTAAACTCCATTATTCTCTTTTACTTGATCAACTTTGAGCTGCCATTCCAAGGTGAGTGCTTATCTGCTTTCTTGGTTCCTTTTAATTGGGAACTAGGCACTCATCACCAGACTCTAATGTGGGTTGGGTAGATACTGTATGATTCCTTGTAGTGCCTACATATTAATAATTACTTGTGTTTATTCATTCTCCTATGTTTATTTTCAGTGCAGCTTGTTATTTTCAGAGCAGCTTGTTGACCAATGTTGAAATATTTAACACATTAGATATTTAATAAATGTTCGTCAACTGTCTAAGGATGTCATTTGAGAGAAGTGGTTGTGACAGAGGAGTTGCCAATAAGCGAATCGGCAGCTGGGAATGGAGAGTTGACATTACAGGATTGTGCTTGCTTACCAGAGGCCTGCTTTCTAATTTACCTGGCCTTGAATGAGTTTCTTCGTGGATTAATCAATGTTATTTTTTTTTAATTTTTTAAATTTTTTGCATTGTTATGTGTGTGCTGTTTATATAATTGGGTATAGATCTACCTGTGGTTGTATCTGTAGGCCAGAGGTTGACAGATGTTTTCCTCACTGGCTCTCAGCCTTTTCACTTTTTAAAAAACTTGACAACCTGCATAAATAAACACAATGTACCCTAATTCTAATCCCCTTCCAGCATCCTCCTTTGTCATGCCCTCTTTTCTTCATCCACAGAACCCTTTCCAAGTTCCTCTAATTAGTGTCTTTTTTGGGGGGCCCTTATAGTTTACAAACCTTAGCCACTGTGAAGTCTTGAATGCAATAGCCACTTTGTGTCTGGAACACAACACTCTAAAACACCCTTTCCCCTCCTTTGGCTCTTATAGTAAAAGGTCCCCTAAGCCACTGCAAACAAACTCCAGAAGCATGCACCACCATGTGCATCTGGCTTTATGTGGGTGCTTGGGAATCAAACCCTGGTCCTTAGGCTTTGCAGGCAAGTGCCTTAACCATTCAGCCATCTCTTCAGCTTTGGCTCTTCCATTTTTTTTAGTTACCTTTTCTCTAATGGTCCCTGAGCCTCCGAGGGTGTGATGAGGTGTCTCATAGCACTTTCTAGCACTGTGACAGCCAGTCAACATATGACTTTAGCTCAGCTCCAGCTTGATTACTCATTGTCCTGAAGCCAGTTGTGCTGGTTAGGTTTTGTTGTCAACTTGATCTTTTTAATTATCTTGGGTGGGTCTGAGGATGTTTACAGGAAGGCAGCCTCTCAGCAAGGGTCAGGATGTAAAGAAGCTCAAAGAAGCTAGAAGTAAACATCCTTTCCTGTATGGGCAGTGCAGGAAGAAAATTTCAGAGACTTAGGAAGCCATTAAGTCTGGGGAAGAGTTGTAAGACCCCACCCTAAGGCTATATATAGGGTAAGAAATTCTCTCCTTGGCCCTCCTGCCTGTTTGCTGTTCTGTATGTATGGTGTTGGTGATGGGTTTCTCTCTCTGCTTGGACCTGTGAAAAGGGAGCAGCCTCTTTTGCATTCTGGAACTTCCCCTCAATCTGTAGTTTACTGGAGTTCACATAATTCAGCTGTAAGGTAAAAAGTCCTTCCAGCTTATCTATACAGCTGGCCCTTGCCAATCCTTTCATGAGACATCCACAGGCCTCTCTGCCCCCGCCAATTCCCTTGGCACTTATCCCCCTGCCTCCTCCCTCCTGCATAAAAGCACCTTCCCCAACCTAATAAATGAGCTCTTCACTGAAACTGTCTCCTGAGAGTTCTTTCTCTCCTGTGCTTATGTGTTTTTAAAACTGTCCACCCAGCTCCGTGAATAAATGGGGTTGATGTGCAGCGACCTCCTAAGTAATCTACGGACTCCCTCCC
>PVHP010012059.1:0-43717 GCA_004024765.1 Zapus hudsonius
TCTCTAATTCAGAATTATTCATAATAGTGAGGAAATAAACCAGACTAAATGCTCTGGATTGAATGAATAAAGTCAATGTGGTACATAAACACAGTGTAATTTTTTATATTTTTATGTTCAATTAATTCATTTTGTATGAATGCATGCTGTGTGGGGGGGATGTCTGTGCACACACAAGTTTTCTTAAGTGTGGGCACAAGTGTTCCATGGTGCACCTGTGGAATTCAAGGGACAACTTTTTGGTTAGTCCTCCCTTTCCATGGTCCTTTGAGGCAGGGTCTCTAGTTGTTCACTGTGGCTCCATTTACTAGTTTGCATGGAACTTTCTGGAAGTTCACCTATCTCCCCTTTTCTCCTCACCATAAACAGACAAGGATTACAGAGGTCTGCCACAGTTTCCCGCATTTATGTAAGGTCAAGAAATAAGAATTCAGGAATTCAGAGCTTCACAGTAAGTATTTGATCCACTGAGTCATGCACCCAACCCCACCATGGAATTTTACTCATCCATAAAAAAATTAAATCATGGCATTCATATAGAAATAAATAATATAATTATTGCCTTGAGCAACTTATCCAAACTCAGAAATACAAATACAATATTTTGTATCATGTGTGGATTCTAGATTTTCATTTTATATGTATATATTTAAGCATGGGGGATCTCAATCATAGAACCAGAAAGGCAAGCATGAAAGAAGAGGTCCTTAGTGTAGGGCACAAAGGGAGAAAAGAAGAAAAAAAGTGTAACATGATCCACACGACATAAAAGACAAAGTGAGGCTCCTGTGAGGGGAAAGAGGGCCATGAGAAGAGGGCAGAGACTCAACAAATACAAAATATGGATCAAAATCCCCAAAGTAAATCTAACACCTTGAATAATAAACTTACAAATACAAAACAAAGTGTTTATCAAACCCTTAGCCCTGTTCTAGCTGGAGGCATAGGAGGAGATGAGTGGAAACCTATCATTAACTTCACAATCCATAGGGCAGAGAATTGAGAGATAAAAGCAATGCCAGTTATAAACTCTCCACAGAAAGAAATCAGAACCTAGAGGAGTAGAGAGTGTAAGGGCTAGTTTTCAATTATATCGAGGTTTAGAAGGTCTATCTGTGGTAGAAGAAACGTAACAAAGACCTCAGACCCAGGTGATGCTCTGAAACCCAGTGTCTATTGTTCAAGCTTCATCAGGGAGACAGCGGGACCGAACCTCCTCCCTGTCTATGCAGCTGCACCTGGGGTGTCAGGTCAGTCACCCATGGGCACCGACACCCCTGAGCACAGAGCTTTCTCTTCCACATTTGTACTTTATTTGTTTGTTTTTTTCAAGTAGGGTCTCACTCTAACCTGGAATTCACTATGTAGTCTCAGGGTCCTGAACACAAGGGAGTCCTCCTACCTCTGCCTCAAGTTCTGGTATTAAAGACATGTGCCCCATGCCCAGCTGCTATACGTCCTAATCACTGACTGATTACTAAGGGATTTTCTTTTTGTGCTCCCAAATCATGCAACCTTACAAACTTGTAACCCACCAATAACATAAAGAACTCAAGATGTCAGACTGTATGCCATACTGAGTCCATGTGGATATGAATAAATTTTCTGAATCTCCACACTATCTCTGGGGAATAACTTCCATATCCTGAGTTCTGAGCGCTTATACCTCAAGGATAAATTGTTGATGAATGGATGGGGGAAATCTGACATTTTCCTCTGGCCTCCAAAGGCAGGCACATGGTAGGTATGTTGACTGACACATACATATATGCATACATTACACACACACATGAACACACACACACACAAACCACATCACATCACACATGCTGTACCCACAAAAATTCCCTAGAAAACTATATTCAAATTAAAAGAAATGAAATACAAATGAATAATTTGTAGTTTATTCATTTAACTTTTTCCCTACTTAGGAATTATACTGAAAGTATAGAAAAATCATAGCAGTTTTTAAAAGATTAATAATTTAGATATGCCAGTTTGCATTACCTATTATGTATTTGTTATGGTGATATAATTTGGGACTATTCAACTAAATTCAACAGAAAATACAATTATAAAATTATTCATGTTAAAGTTAAGACCTAAATATTGTTTTGTGCCAAATAGTGATATAATTTAAACTGAACATTGACGGTAATTTTATAATGGTTTTTGTATAACCATTTCTCTCTCTTTTTAGTTATGAAGTTGTAGAGTATGAGAGTGAAAAATTCTAAATTTTTGTAGATACCTGTTGTAGTTAATCTTCTTGTTGCTGTGTGGAAAAGAACCAGACCAAAAGTAGCTTGTGAAGGAAATGGGTTTATTTTGGCTTATAGACTCCAGGGAAAGCTTCATCATGGCAGGGAAAAGGATGAATGAGCAAAGGATGAACTCTGCCATAACACTGCAAACAACAGCAGGAAGATGTGACAAAAACTGGCAAGGAGAAACTAGCCACAAACCCCACAAGCCCACCACCACCAACACCCCCCCCCAAAGCCTCCAATTCCAAAACTGCCATCAGCCAGTGACAAAACATTCAGAATACATTAAGTTTAGGAGGGACACCTGAATCAGACCACTACAATCTATCTCTGGCCCCTGTAATATGATAATTATATGGTCGCCTCACCTCTCCCTGATCAAGCCCCTTCTGCTGGCCAGTGAGACTTGGGCTACCTGCAGGGGGCCAGGGGGCTGCAACCTCCCTAACAAGTTTCAGCCAGGAGATTTAATTGCTTTCTGTGCCATCTCCATCTACTCACACTTGTCCATTTTTATGCAATACAACTGCACAAGTTCTCAGGACACAGGCAGACAGAACCAGCAAGCCTCTCACATAAACTGTCCTGACAAAAGTTCATTCTCACCCTTGTAAGCAGACCTCACAGTCCATACTTCTTAATGCATTCAGTTCTCTCAACTCTGATCAGAATGGTTCATCAAGCTGTACTTGTAGCACTGCAAGTTGTTTCTTAGTTCAAGGTCTCAAAACCATCCACATTCCTCCTGGAAATCAGTTCCAAAAAAGCCCAAAGCCACAGGATCAGAGTTCTAGCAGCAGCAACTGACGCCACTCTCAAAACCAAAACTGTTGTAGTCAACGTATAGTAGTTTGTGGAGGAAATGGGTTTATTTTGGCTTACAGTCTCTAGGGAAGCTCCATCATGGAAGGGAAAATGACATGAGCAGAAGGTACATCACATCCACCACATCACTGCAAATAGTGGCAGGAAGTTGTGACAAAAACTGGCAAGGGGAAGCCAGCCATAACCCTCATAATCCTGCCCCAACAACTCACCTCTAACAAAGCTCCATTCCAAAACTGCCATCAGCCAGGGACCAAACATTCAGAACACATTAAGTTTATGGGGGATGCCTGAATCAAACCACTATAAAACCCATTGGTATAAAGCATGGACAGCTTGTCATACCTTTAAAAGGCTTAAAAGTATTACCAGGCACAAAGAATCGACCCTATTAACTGTGTACTGTAAAGAGCAGAGATAAGCTATCATAAATTTGTAAGTTCAACTGAGAAGCTACATGACTCTGGGCATAGTAATGGAATGATTTAGAGGAGGTTGGTTGCCACTGACAAAGCGCCTGTAATTCATAACACGAATACCAGCATGTCTTGAAGACAGAGAAAGGGATTCCATTCAAATACAGAGCTCATCAGCTCAGAATTTGCAATCAATTTTTTTCTTCTACCACAATCTAAAATGTGAACTTTCTGTTCATGTATCCTAGTATGTTCTATTTGTGTTCTTTCCCTAATTGATAAGAACCCCATCCAGATGGACAGCTGAGTGGATTTGTTTTGAAATGCATTTCTAATTTTGAAAGAATAGATTAATGCACCACAGAAGAAATACAAACTTCTGAAATGTCCAAATTATCCATGTTGATAATATGAAGAAACATATCACAATTTTAAAAAGTAATATGTATATATATTGCAATATATATATAGTTTAAAACTGCTTTAATATTTTAACCTACATGCCTCTAAGATTTTTATTTATTTGCACATGTGTGGGGGCGGTATGTTAGAGCTTCTTGCCACTACAAATGAATGCCACATACCTGTGTCACTTTTTTGCACCTGACTTACATGAGCTTGGGAAGTGAACAGTTTGCAAGCAAGAGTCTTTAACCACTGAGCTATATTCCCTGTCTCAACCTATATGTTTTACACACACACACACACACACACACACACACGTTTAAACAGCTTATATCATGACCCAGCTATTTGTGATATGCACTGATACTTCTTATAGGTGTAAATCCAATATAGATCTGTGAGCCATGTGTTGGACAAGAATAACATGGACCGAGGGAAGTGTGATCTTTGTTTCCCAGCATACAGAATCAAATTAAAAATTATAGCATGTTAAAGTCTAACTACAGATATGAGTATGTCAGAGAGCAAAGATGCTCTACTATAACTCACAAAGAAAAGTCATGAAAGTATGATGCAGAATGAGAAATTCTTTAATTGTCATTACTGTTGTGTAGGCATGTATTTTATGATACTGTGAAGTCAGAAAGCCCTAACAACTAGCTGTGGTGCTATTGACTAAAGGACACCCCCTCACTAAAGCAGATGTGTGTGATCAAGTGGTGTTAATTTTCTGTGTCCCATTCTATAAATTGACAAATGCAATTGTATTAAACACATAGGGCGACTTACTTTAGTATCAAATATGGTTATATATTTAAAGTATAAAGTATAAACTAAGTACTCAATAAATATTAGCCAGGGCTATGATTATCTAACTTCCTCAAGATGGAGATACCATTTCTGCACATTGGGTTCTAAAACCTTTAGATATTATATGATCATAACCACATTCACTTTAAGCATAATATTGCATTGTAATATTTGCAAATGTGACACCATATTCACAATACTTGTGTCGGACTCTGATGAAAATACTCATTTGCACATTAAAACATAAGGTATCAAGCTGCTTCTCATGAAATGCACTTCTCACCTATCATGTCCCATGATTAACATCAAGATGGACCTGTGAAAAGTATTAGTCACTGATGGTGCATTAGTTTGAGAGGGAAATTAGAAAAAGGTTCATTAAAGAAATCTTAAACTGATTTCTGGCAGCTTATGTCACAAATTTGACCTTTTATAGGCAACAGCTGTGGCACAGCTGGAATTTTTCAGGTGTTCATGGAGTTCAAGCCAAGCCCCTTCTGATGCTGCACAGGGATGTACTGTCTCTTTCAGGATTCAGCTCAGGACCCATAATAAAAAGTCCTGTTGGAGCCCAAAAGGGGTTTCTGTCTTCTTTTCTGGCTCCTGTGCTATTCATCCCCCAACACCTGAGGTCCTCTCCAGTAGGTAGTATTTGATCCCTCCCACCCTTGAAGCTTAGCTGCTACCAGGGTGGGACATATATTTTGTTTTTGCCTTTTTTCCTCCTTAAAGCAACAAATGTCTCTTTTAGACTATGTCTTTTCACACAACACCCCCCAGGGCCATGGACTTTTACATAGGCCCTTAGACCATGTGGTCATACCCACTCCTACCTTTGGATAACCTAATTTTTGGAATAAATGTAGTGGTCTACAGGAATCATCCTTCTCAGTTTGTTTTCTTAATTCTCACACTCAATTGCTCAGGTATGGACATTTTGGAAATCTGAGAGATTATGAATAGAATGACAGGCAGTGTGACCAAAGAGCCAATATATAGAACGATTTACCCGGATTCAAAATCAAAAATTGAAAAATCTGAATGATAGATGTGAAGGTGACATGTGTCACTATTACTTATCTTCCTTGCAAAATCCTCCTGCACCATTTTCATTATGACAAGGCATATGGAGAAAAAGTCAGAAAAGTAGCCAAAGTCTAAAGAGTATGGATTACTGTAGCAACTTCATTCAGGAAAGAGCATTGGGACTCATGGAATGTTTAGTTGAAGAAGTCAGCAAACAGACCCTGGAAGATGCAGGGAGGCCACCTGCACACATAAGAACACATGTGTACCACACACAGGTGCGTGCACGCACACACACACACACAAGCACAAATTTATGTTTATAAATTTCAGTTAATTTTCTGTTTTTCTTTTTTAACAATTGCGCTTTACTATTTCAGAATGTGAAAGTGCAACAGCGGCTTTTTATGTAATCGACAGATGATACAGAGGAGACTATAGCAGAAAAACACCAGATCTAGAACCAAGTACAGCTGTCACATGCTGTTGTGTTAACTTTTCCATTGGAGACGTGAACAAATGCCTATTCACCCCAGATATGTCGCAATCAAACATTTCAAACCAGTGAATGAAGGGGGTTGCATATGGGAGTATGAAGAAAGGGTTACTTACAGGAGTCTGGAGGGCTCAAAGGTGGCTGCAGGTACAGAAAAGACCCCTTCCACCCCTAGCCAAAGTAGTGACTTCAGGAAGCTGCATGCCTGAAGCTCACGTAAACCAGCTTGTAGAAGTCTTTTTCCTCCAACCAGTCCTAGCTCCCTATATAACTTTGGGGAAGGTTAATATAAATCTTGCAAATTTCAGGAACTTCCTGAGACTAAGGATGTGTTTATATCCTATAACTTCTTCACTTCTTGAGCCTCGAGAAAATCCCCATCTATTCCCTTTCATCATTCAACTTCCTAAATCTTAACAAACCTATGTTCTCATTAGGGACTTCCAAATGGGCCTCCATTCAAAATACATTGTTTCAATTCAAAATAAATTTTAGGAAATAAGATACATACACTGATTTGTGCTATTTAATACATGGGAATGTAAGTATTTACATTTTAATAAAGGATAGTTGTTACAAGGTGACATACCAAGTATATCATTTTGGCACAAGTATTATTTTAAGCCAAAGACACTTGATGAATAGCGAATTTAAAAACGGGCATATTATTCTCTATCTTTCTTTCTGAAAATGGGAAATGAAAATGTCTATATCTGTGTGTCTTTTTTTTCTACCAGGAAAATAAATGCAAATAAAGTTTTATAAAGAGTAATGGAAAAAAAACTCTATGAAACGGTCTTGAAAATACTTATTATCTTCCTTTATATACCACACAAATTTTATATTTCCAAAATTGCTTCTACTTTCTCAAATGAATATAGATGTATTTAAATTTTGCAAGTTCTTCAATTTTCATTTCATTATTGGGGGTCTCATACCATAGAAAATTTATATAAATATGTATTCTTTTCCCCCCACTTAAGGGATGTTATGTCATTTTAATTTTTCTTGCTCAGCAGCAACCCTAAGTTATTAGTGGTAAAGTTGTGCCTCTTTGTATGGCTAGTTGAATAAAGCCACAAGGTAGTATTGGCGGATGATTGACAGTTTAAAATGTGATATGTTAGGATGCTCAAGAGTGGATTCTATTGGGAGTTATAGTCACACTTTATTCAACATCTTTCATATTATCATTTACATCTCTTACACGGTGTCTTCCCACAGTAGAAACAAAAACGTAATAATAACCCTTGCCTCCATAGCCTTTCATCCAGTTTTGGGGCAAAGAATTTTGCACAACTGATGATGTGACAGGATCAAACTGATATGTGAGTGTCTCCAGGTTTAATGAGTGTGGTAACATAGGCACATACAGTTGTCAAACATCTGCCCTGTTCTACACATACAGATGACAACAGCCATACCTGTACACATGTGTCAGGTGGAGATTCTGTGGAGTGCCCATCAGCAGCATCTACGATGCCCTTAAAGACACTTCCCAAATATATTTGGGAATTATGTCTGAATAACTCAGTATCTGGATGCTTTAGGCTTCCAAGATATTCCACTGTCTCTCTAGAGTCTTTATATTTCCCCCTAAACAGGCAATTATATATACATATATATAGACCATAATGAGTTACATTTTTTTAGTGGGCAAACAATGAGTTGTTATCCCCAATTCCCCAATGCTCCCCCTCCCCATCCCCAATCAGCTGGATATCCTCTTCCATGGGTCGTCTGGATCAGTCCTTGTGACAGAGGACCATGGATAGCCTAGTACTCAGCCCGGCCCTCCTGGCCCAAGTGTGTTTTTACTGAGGGGTGCCATGCCTCTGGATAGTCTCCCCCACCACGGTTCTCACAATCTTTCCACCCCCTCTTCCACTCAGTTCCCTGAGTTGTGGTGGGTAATTCTGATACTTATTGTAAATAATATTTGTAAAAATATTATACGATAAATTAGAATTTAAAAAGTATTCATATGAAAACCACAAATAGTTTCAACTTTTATTAAATAGAGGGCACAGAAGCTAAATTGCTTATCAATAATCACTTTTAATAGCTATAAATACCTTCTTTATAATCGGTTGGAAAAAAAGGAGAAATAAAAGTGTATGCTCAGTTCTTATTAACAAAGTCATGAAGAGAATTGCTAAATAAAATGCGATTTTGCCACCATATACACCAAACATTTCATAAGCAAGAGGATTGAAGACCCTTGAAGAATGACTGCACCGAAGCAGGGAAAGGTCATTGAAGAAAGAGGCAATATGTAAGGCGAGAGAGCAAGCCCTTTCATAGTGAAAATTATTAAATGATTGAGCAAATAAAAAAGCTATGGAATAGTGCCCGCTTAAGTCAGCCAGGTTATTTATTATTGATGCTGAAAAGGTCTTGCTTTACCCACAAACACAGAAATTGCAAAAGATTATGATTTTTTAAAACTTTAGTTGGGTAATATTGATCAATTAAATAAGCAATATCATACAAAAATAGGGAACAATTTTCAAAAATCAAAGATGTTGAGAAGAGCAGGAAGAGCAGGTAGGAAGATTCTGAAATCAATGAGCATAAAAGGCCTTATTTCTCTTGAAATGACACTTGGGTTAAGTTCAAGTCGAAGACAAAATCCTGGCTGCAAAATGAAAACTTTTCTTCAACTGAAGTTCTCCAAGCCATGAGAGTCAAATGAAAAGTTATCATCCTAGCCTTGAATAGCTAAAGTAAGAGAAAAAATATATGATGCCCACCAGCAAATTTTGAGATGTGCTGAAAGTTTTGTGCCAGAAGCAAGTGCTGCATGGTGTGGGGACTCTACACTGATACACAGATGTCTGGATGACACGAAGTAGGTGTTAATTATTTTAGGAAGGACAGCCCCAGGGAGGAGATAAAGAGGGAGATTTTCCACAGGCTCATGCTCTTGGTGTGAGCTTTGCTTTAATGCGGTTAACTTTAAGAAAAAGAACAACGTAATGGATGGAGTTGTTTTGCCTTCATTTTGTACCACTTTTAGCACCTAAACTTTTGGAACTAAAATGAATTATTTCACTTTGAACCCATGATTAGAAAAATATGTAATTAATTATTTTTCAAAACCAGACTGGAAACATTGTTCAACAGTTTAAGGCACGTACTTGCAGAGCCCAGAACTAATGTAAACCATGTGTGCTAACAGTGCCTACAAGGGAAGGCAGAGTCATGTGACTCCTAAACTCATGGGGCCAGTTTGTCTCAGGAGTCTGATTTTTGTTTGTAGTCTGGCAGCTCCTTGGCAATGGGAGGACGCCCCATCTCAAAGCAGGTGGAGCCCAGAGAGCTCAAATTTGTTCTCTGAATTCACATATATCCCATGACAAGCATACACATCCACACACATACATAAATGATAAGCTATCATCTCCCTTATGCATTCATTTGATACATATTTATTAAACTATTTTTATGTGACCAACACCCTTAAAGAGCTAGTATAATGGATAATCATCCTTGAATTATGATGCGAGATTAGTAAACCATGTCTTTGAGTATTTGTGACATTCTTTCCAGAGATGATTCATTAATGTGTGCTTGGACCTAAAGTATGGTTTAGTATATTGATGGATTCAAAATTTGAACAGACTATTGGATGGTTTCTGTGTATTTTGGCAGGTGGAGCCTGGGTGGGGAAAGTAGACCCTGGCGGTATATCTCTGAAGACTATATCCCTATTCCTTTCTATTCTGCTCCCTGATTGTTGTGAGATGAACAGATCTTAGTAGTGGCCTTTGGGAATTATTTTATCTAAAAGGTTTGTTTGTTTTTCAAGGTAGAATCTCGCTCTAGCCTAGGCTGACCTGAAATTCACAATGTAGTCTTAGGGTGGCCTCAAACTCATGGTGGTCCTCCTACCTCTGCTTCCTGAGTGCTGGGACTAAGGGCATGTGCCAGGATTCCCAGCTAAAAGGTTTTTTTTTTTTTTTTCCAAATAAACCATTTATATAGCCTCAAATTCTACAAGCATTCTTTACATTAATTTAATAATTTTCCTGATTTTTGTTCATTTCCTGGTGAAACCTGGCTAATGCTTACCAATTACAAACGCAATTTTAATATAATGCTAAAGTTTACGTCTGGTTTTTTTAATTTTATATTATTGCCTTGGATACTAACAAATATGTACATTTTAATATTTTTATATACCAGGAAACTACAAGAAACAACAGAAAGCAATGATATAATAAATGTGGATGCCCCCAAAGCAGCCCAATTTCAAGTCTATAAGAGAAATAGTGACAGTCTTTTAACTTCAGGAGCGTGTGCTGAAGTCGTTTGGAGAGATGAGAGCATCTTAGCTGTCAGCATGTCTCCAGGAGAGCTCAGAGATCCTTCTGGAAACAGCAGCTCGCCCTTGCAGGAACTGAAATACATTACATGGGAGAACACACTGATAACAAAGTGGATTTATTTGTTAAGAAACAAAACTTTATAGTCCATTTGGGAAACCCAACAGGAAGAAGGAATTGATCTGTAACTGAAAGTTAGAAAATGACAACAGAGAAATGGCTCCATAAATTTGCAGATTTGAAGAAACCTGTCCCCTGGGGTGTTACACAGGCAGAGTCATTGATGGGGAAAAATACATGCTTGAATTCTGGGAAGAAAGAATTGCAAGGGGAGAGAAAGAGGGGCCATAGAAAGGCATCAAATCAACTCAGAGGGACGGGAGTGTTCAGGGTAGCATGACAACACCCTTAACAGAAATCTGAACTCAACATATACTTTTGATTCTCTCTGCTTTTCCTATACATTAATTGTAGTGGAATGGGCACAGGGAGATGACTAGGCCTTCAAAACAAAAGCAAATGATCAAAAGATTTAAAAAGACCAGAAACAGCAAGGTTATTCTAATTGAAAAATATCAATGTGGTAAAAACTTCTACTTGAAAACGTCCATTTAAAAAAAAATAATGGTTTTGTACATTAAGTCAGTAGTGATACTAAGTTCTTAGTTTCTTTGCAGTTCCTTGGGTCTTTTTCTCACATTTACATACTTGGAGAGATATAAAACTCTGCATTGGACATAGAGGAAAGAACTGGCAAATTCATGATCTCGGACAATAGTTTATTTCCACATGAGCTGCATAGTATTGAACACATAAACAACTTAACATAGTAGCCTGAAGAGGAAAAAAACGAATAAATTCATTTTTCATTCAAACAGTAGAAGGACTACTTGGAAATAGAGAAGGCTCAGTGCAATAGAATTGCGAGCAGGGGAAGAAAAAGATTCTGAGGAGGACAATATGATCAAATGTAATAATTTATGTATGAAAATTCTCCATAGAAGCATATTGTTCTCTACTTTGATTTTGAATTAATTTTAAGATAAGGCAGTAAATTTTAAATTTCTCTCGTGAACTGATGTTTATTTAATATATATTTATTAAACAATACATGTTTATTAAGCTATTGTTATGTGACCTACATCCTTAAAGAGCTGGTATAATGGTTAATCATAATTGAATTACAATTGGAAATTAAATAATTTTCTAATAATTAGTAATATTTAAATTTTAGTAACTTCTGGTAATTTTGCATATTCTTTAATTAGTTGGATGTGTTTTTTAATATTAACATTCTTTTAATATTACCTATCCATAAAAATATTTTTTAAATATTTTATTTATTCATTTTCAAGTAGAGAAAGAGAGAGAGAGAAAGAAAGAGAGAGAGAGCACACCAGGGCCACCACCTTGTGGGTCTGGCTTGTGTGGGTACTGGGAAATTGAACCCAGGGCCTTAGGCACTGGAGGCAAGTGCCTTAACCGTTGAACCATCTCTCCAGCCCTTTTTTTTCTAATAAAATATTTTAAAGAATTTATCTTACTAATGAAAATGAGTTATTCTACTGGGGAAATTAGTTGCTTTTTCCTGCTATGATAAAGTTATAAGTTAGAAATGCAGCCATAATTATACAGACAGGATATTGGTTTTGAAATAAATCATGCCTGTCTCCCTCTAGCCTTAGGACTCTCTTGGCAACTCTTTGATGGTAATTGAAAAGGCTATTCTAATAAAAATATATTCTAATACTGCCTACTGTTTAATTATCTCAAATTAGTTTGAAGATAGCATGTATTGGTGAGCTTTTATTACCCATTTTAAGTGATCTTTAAAAATATTCCAATTTTCTTTTAGTTTACCAGAAAGATAAGGATCACCTAATTAACCTGACTCAGCAAGAAGATTATTTTGGTTTCTATTTTCTATTTTTTTGCTTTTCCTAGTTTATAATCAATGTATGAGCTTGGGTTATTTGTATGAATATATGTATACCCATGTATGTTGGGTACATTTTTAACTTTTCATATTTTCATATGTATGGTATTATGATTATAATTCATTACCAATACTTTGTTTTTTATTCTTCCTAGTTTTGTTTTGAAATGTTTCCTTCAAGGTGAAGCCTTTATATTAACAAATTGTGTTTAGGTCAGGCAACTTTGCCTTTACTCTATGCATGGGAGGAGCTTTCTTCTTAATTTCTCTCAATTCATACTCTTTTGCAGAGTAAACTTGTTTTCCACAGACCATAAACAAGAACCCTACAAGAACACAGATTTTAAACAAGGCAAAAAAAAAAGTCCATCATTACTACATCCTAAAGGATTTCATCCAAAGTAATGTTTAGGAAACATGTCAACTTGAATTAAACTTCAACTCATGTCTAATTCTAAACTAAGGAACAACAATCTATATCATGGTGCAAATAAATGCTTATTTTTTTTTTCTGTCCTGAATTCTCTGTCTAGACCGAAAAGGCTAACAGGGCCACTCAAAATCTAGCTACATATGGAATGCACAATATAACTCATGTTCTTTGTTAAGACTGAGCTGGATATTTTTTTTGTTGTTTTTGTTTTTCGAGGTAGGGTCTCGCTCTAGCCCAGGCTGACCTGGAATTCACTCTGTAGTCTCAGGGTGGCCTTGAACTCATGGTGATCCTCCTACCTCAGCCTCCCGAGTGCTGGGATTAAAGGCGTGCACCACCACGCCCGGCTGAGCTGGATATTTTTGTGCTAGATGACTAAACTAAGAAAGCGGCTCACAGTGCAATAATGAGGGGATGAGTAAATAGAACTGACTTAGGAAAGGTGGAGGTATTTAGTTTGTAAAACAGAGTCTCACAGTATCTTCTCACTGATGACAAGCAGCTGTGCCTCCCAAACGAGAAGCTTTAGAATTCATAAGATTGAGAGAGAGGAAGAACATGGAATGTAAAGCATAGATTCTTCATCAGAACACCTTGATTTTTAAAAGGGTCTGATTCTGGTTAAATGAATGGCAATGTTTTTCTGGAGTTGAGATGCACACTGTGAAGGAGCAAGAGCCAATCAGAAGATAGAAAAAGCTGGAAGAAGTCAGAAGACAGACCCTGAAAAGTCCAACATATGCTACCAAAAAGACTTAAAACTTTTAGATCTTGAATAATAGATGTGAACAAATGCTTTGTTTTCTTTTAATTTTTTTATCTGCTTTTAAATCAGGTAAAACTTTTAGGCTTTGCGTCAGGTACAAGGAAAACACTGTCTCAGCTCCAACCTCACGAAACATTAAATTTGGGTTGTTGGTTACTTTATGTTGTCTTGTTGTATTGTGTGTTTATCTTTAGTGCTTAAGCATCATAGCTTTCTCATTATAAATTAGTTGAACTATGTATTATAGTATGTTTATGTACATTCTGACTTGAACACACCTAACTTAGACATAATAATAGGCTATTATTGATGTTACTCTTTTCATATCTGATGAAAATAGTTTTTCCCTTTTCCTATATAATTTATCATGAGTATAACATGATGATTTTAAATCTGCATATATTGTGGAATGGCTAAATCGAATTAATTAACTTATTTATTATTTTAAACACTGATTTTATTGTGATGCGAATACTTGGAATACAATGCTTATCTATTTCTATGAATGCAGAATTTGATGCAATCATTGCCATGTGCTTCAAAAGATCTTAGAAAATATGCTCACTGTAGAAAGAGGTCAAGACCTATGCCAAACAGATCTCTTTGTCTCCAGTGTAGACTATGGTTTTCAGGATGAGATGTGTCATGGCTTGATCCAGGTGTCCCCCACAAACAATTGAATGTGTTCTGGTTGATCGATCCTCAGCTGATAGCAGGTTGGGTTTTACAACCTCAATGAAGTTGTGTAGTCGGGGGAGGGCTTATGAGGGTTATAAACCAGCTTTCCCTTTTCCAGTGTTTGGCACACCTTCCTGCCGCTGTTTGCAGTGCTGTGGTGGAGGTGATGTCCACCCCTCTGCTCATGCCATTATTTTCCCTGCCAGAATGGAGTCTCCCTTCGAGTCCATAAGCCAAATAAACCCATTCCTCCACAAGCCGCTTTTGTTTGGGTTCTTTCTGCGCAGCAACTAGAAAGCTGACTGCAACAAGATGCTACTGGCAACCAGAACAGTATCACCCACAATTCTTAGTGAGAGATGAAGAATGTGTAATCTACCAGATAGTCATAGAAATAGAATAACTATGCATACAGATAGAATTCATAAGATTTTCTATGGGTTCAAGAGAGAAGAAGCTATCTAACATATTTCCTTGAAGAGGAGGTTTTTTTTTTTTACCTTGTGTGTATGATGTATTTGAGGCTTCCAATTACAATCATCTTCTTACCCTTTTTTATACACGTTTAGAGGACAAGTTTATAGGATACATACAGATCAAATTAATATCCATCTTAAGCACCTATTAGAAATCATTCTGGAGATGCAATGAAGATTGAAGCCCCCCCCCCCCCGAAAGCATTTGGCCTGAATGTATGACTAAGTATGATGGTCACCAGCAGAAGTGGTTTTAATAAGGATAAGGAATCGATTTTGTAAGAACTGAAAAGAGAAGACATAAGGTACAAAGACAGAAATAATAAGAAGATAAAGTGATGAGCAAAGAAGAAGTTTAAATAGACTTTAAGGGAATCTTTAAAGAACGTCATGAGCACAGAAGTGAAGAAAATGATTGGAGAAGTGAAACAGAGGAATTGTATGTTAAGCCATAAATCATAATCTTCAGCCTGAAGGAATGTGAAAAGAATGCTGACCATAAAATGTTCAATGTTAAAGAGATTCAAGCAATGCCAATCACTGGAACTCACTGACAGTAACTCCTTAGCAGATTCTGAGAAATCACAAAAGCATGATGGCCAAGGGCTAAGAAGGCACTGGAAGGTGAGAATTGCTATTTTGGAATAAAAAACAGGAAATATTTTTTATGCTTAATTTCCACATGGGAAAAATTAATTGAGTTTCCATTTTAAGTTTACAAACAATTTATTGCATATGAAAGAAAATATGATGGTGAAGAAGGAAAACAGTGAATAGTACAAACAGTAAAGACCCATTTTATGATAAAATAATGAGGAAGAAATATTTTAGAAACAAAAGTAAAGGGGGGAGTCAGAGAAATGATTTTTTTTTTCTGGACTGGATGAAATGGGATGTCGAAAGAAGAGAGAAAATAGAAGAGAAGAGAGGAGAGGAGGAGGGAGGTCAGCGAGAAAGAGGCCCAGAGAGGTGAGGAAGAGAAGAAAATCTTTAACACTCCAAGCTGACTGCCTGACAGGAGATGAACCACCCTTGGCCCATCAGCTAGGGCCCAGGTGAAACCACAGAGGAAGTGGTGAGATGAGCAAGAACACTGCTTCCACAGGGAGCCTGACAACCTGTGCCAAGGTGATGAAGACAGATACTGAGGATACTCAAAACCTACCAAAGCAGAAACCCAGAAGCTGCTAAGAGCTCAACACTATAGTAGACTTAAAACACACCCACCATGGCTCAGGGAATTTTGAGGAAAAGGGGCAGAAATATTTAAAAGGAAGGTGATTGGGAATATCCAGAGGCATTGCCACCCGTCACCCTCAACCAATGACTGACTGCTGCTGGCACTATTTATAAGTCATAACCCCTCTGAGGAAGAAAGTACAGAAGAGAGGAGGGAAACAGTGGTACTAACACATGCTTTGTTCATACAAATTTTCTAATTAATAAATAAAACAAATGCCCATGCTTTAAAACTATCAAATTGAAAAAGGAAAATCTCATTTCAAAGATGAGAAAACAATAGCCCCATTTCCTTTCTCTAGTTAAAATCCATCACTTTCCTATTTATTTGTTGAAGGATCCTTCTGATTGCTAAAAGATTAGCTATTATAACCCTTTTAAGTTGAATGACCCGGCAATCAGCACATTATATTGGTCAATTGCACATAACTTTCAGGGTGACTGCACTGAATGCTCTAGCATAATTGCAAGTCTGCTCTTAATGAGTTATTGCCAACATCCTTTCTATCGAATCACCTTCTGCTTCTTAAAAAGCCAAAGCACTTGTTTTGACATTTTACAGGTAGGAAAATTCTGCTGATATATATATATATTAAATAATTTATTTTTTATTCATTAAATGTAGTTTATTTTCATTGACTTAATATGGACATATGTAATCCCACCATGTTACCCAAAAGATATCTCAAATGTCAATGTCTTTAAGCAAATGATTGAACTTCAATAAGGTTTATTTACCTCAGAAAATCAATCACCACCAATCACCTTGAACTCCAGAATAAGCAAAATAAAGGCACCTTAGAATAATTTTTGAATCATTTATCTCACATTTAACTAAATGCCTCAGTACATCTTGTATTCAGCTTCTCTGAGAAGCTTTTAAAAGTAACTTTTCATTAGCTTACATATCCCAGATTTAATTTTTCTTCTAAGCACTTCTTCATGACATGACATCATTTCTGCCCACTGAAGCATAAAGGTTTTATTATTAATATAATAAAATAATAATAATAAAGATTTTATTATTAGCAATCAAATCCCCAACACATGCACAGGGAATTTTACCAGTCATTTTTGAATGAATGAATGCCACTGTCTGTAGATGCATATGCAGATTTTCTTTCCTTGTGCATTTTAGCTGAGCTGAAGTAAGGCGGCCAAGGAATTGAGACAGTTTGCTTACTCACATGTGCGACAATTGGTGTTTTTGATTCGATTACATGTTTGTGAATAACTTAAATGAGCAAGTCTTTGGAATGTGCTTCAAGTGTGATTGTGACAAAATAAAGGCAAGGCATGAGAGAAATGGTTAGAAATATGTAAAACTATATCACAGACAGACAAGGTTCATATTTTTCAATAATGTACATAGATATTGATAAAAAGGGTCTGAGATCAAAATATGGCTCTGAGATTCATTGGCTGGAAAATTATTATGTTGATAGTTATTTCCTAATGATTATATGCTGCCATTTGTTGAACACAATGTGATATAATTTACAAAGCAATTCTACTCCCTTCATTGTATTTAGATGTCAGTTTCATTTGTTGACTTGATTGCTAATTTTATTAGTAGCCATTGAGCACCTTCAATTCACAAAAGACTTGAGGAGATTCCAGTATAGATAAATTGAAAAGTTAAATACGGGATTTCTAGGTATACTTAATATATAGATCATTAAATTGAATACATTAAATACACACACACTATATATGCACATATATATATATATATATATATATATATATATATATATATATATATATATATGGTCTCTTATTGCTAACAATTTTGCCATCTAGGCATCTCTGCATCTCTGTAGGAGACTCTGCCCATTTCAGAGAAAATCTGTGATCAAGGCTGAGAGCAATTCTAATCTATGTTTTATATATATGCATGTGTGTATACAACAAAAGGGACAGAATTTATTTTATAATCTCCATGAGCTGCAATCAGTCATTGAGGCCAAGAGCAATTTAAATGTATGAGATTTGGATATGTGATATGTGATATGTATGTAAATACAGCTAAGCTTCTCAGACCTGTGCCTCAGAGAAGGGTGAGTAAAATTCAACTTTGTACCTGTTACTCACAAGGGAAAAACTTTCCGTATTTGCACCTTAGGAGGCTATTCCAAACTAAACTACATCATTCTACCCCTATCCCCAAGAGGCTCAGAGATATTGCCCCCCACACAAATAAAAAAAACCTGGCTACTTCTTGTACAATTCATAACCCCTATTCCATAGACTGGTCCAGCAATCCCAATGAGGAGGGCCCTCAGCAAATTAGGGACAGGGAGGAGAGTAATGAGGTACCATCACAACTCTTGCTCATACTATGCATCTGATTATTAACAATAAATAATTAAAAAAGAGTCTCAAACCCATCTCACAATGAAATGAATTCAGTATGTGTGTGTCACATGTGTGAAATAGTGTATGTGGTAAATACACACGTGTGTGTGCTTGCCAATGCCATTAAAACTGTTATTAAATTATAATAAATAATTTATTAATAAAATAATTTAAAATAAATAATTTTAAAAATTAAATAAATGATTTAAAATAAATAATTTATTTTTAATGTAGTAAAAAAAGTCATTTTGTAACAGTAAGGAGTTAACATAATTTTTTAAACCAGAATTTCAATGTCATTGGGAACTGCAAATACTCTCTAAGTCACTCAAAAAATATACATTTCCTCTTGTTAGATATCACAAAAGAACAGAATACATATATATTAAAAAGTAATTATCCTATTGTTTAATTAAATAATTGAAATCATTGTAATTCACAGTAAATAAAATTAAGTGAATATAAAACAGTATCCTGTTGAACCTAACAAATTGCAAACTTGAATTTACTCTTTCAGGAAGGATATTTCTTTGAATACTATTTTTAAGCTTAGACTTCAAAGAAGATAGTTAGAATGTATTCCATATTTTATAATTAATACTGTGCTAGATTCCATGTTCTATAATTAATAGTGATTGGTATATTCCATATTCTATAATTAGCACTGATTGCTAGATTCCATGTTCTATAGCTAATCCTGATTGCTAGATTCCATGTTCTATAATTAACACTGATTGCTATATTCCACATTCTATAGTTAATACTGAATGCTAGATTCCAGCTCCATAAGTTTTTACGATGTCCTATCAGTACCATGAGCTGCAGAACAAACCTTCAACTTAAAGGAGGTTTGGTGACCCAGTCTACATCCAATATATAACATTTATAACAATTAGATTTAAATCAAAACAATTCACCCCTGGCTTTGATCAGTTTCTATCAATATTTGAAGTTTTATGAAACTCCTGTTTGAAACAGTCTCCCTCACAACTAGAAACTTCCTTTCTTTTCAAATATATGCATTGAAGATCCCCATATCATTGGGAATTTTTAGCCTCGGCTATTAGTATTAATCCTAAGAATGGGATCTTTTAGAAAGAGATTTTTAGCTCTTTAAGGGAGAGATTTTTCAGCTGGAAGAAGCGTGATGACAATGTTTAAAATAAAGGTCTGTATATCTGGGTTGCAAATGAATAAGTCATTGACATAATGAAATAAATTACTACCAGGAGGAGGCTGAAGACACAAGGTCTTTGGTCAAAGCATGTCCACATAGACGTGTGCTATAGTTGATTTTCTGGGGGAGAACTACATAGGTCAGTTGTGTGGAACGATACTGTCAATCAGAGACAAATGACAACTAGGACCTGAGGTGTAGTAGAATATAGAAGGTGTATCTGAGATCTAGAACATTAACCCAGTAGTTATTCAAGGAGATGTGTCCCAAAAGGGTTGAAGTATATCACTGTAACCTTTAATACATAGGCTCAAGGGAAGGTTTTACCATGGCATGGCAGAAGAGAGGCTGGGCATCACATCTTATCACATCAGCTGGGAGGTAGCTGTTGGGTAAAGCAAGGACCCCTGGCCCCCTACGAGGATAGCCCAAGTCTAGCCTGCCAGCAGGAGACGGGCTCCATTGGGGAGAGATGAAAGCGACAGCCAGAATAGACACACGTGCCTGGGAGACATGCCAGGGAAAATCTCAAATCACTCCAGCCCCCAAAACCCTTTTATAACCTGAGGCTGCATTGTTCAGCCTATTTCTCTCAAGCAATAAGATTCATACCTTTTGGCGGGAGCCAATCAGCAGAGTACAGCAGAGCAAAGTATCAACAAACAGGATCAAGGTTTATCAGGTATGACTTCTGCCTCCAGGGATTAAAGTCATGTTGTTGATTAAAGGTGTGTGCCACCACACCCATGCTAGGATTAAAGGTGTGTGCCACCACACCTGGCTTTATTCCATATTCTAAAATTTAGCATAAGGCTGGGGCCCAACAGTAGCAATGAGGGTGAGCTGGTTCATGACAAACTAATAAACATGAAGATCAAGGTTCATCCCCAGTAACACAACTCCTCCAGCATGGCTCAAATTCCCAAAGCCTCTACCAGCTAAGATTAAATATGAAGGTTAATTCATGAGTCTATCGGGTACATTTTATGGTCAAACTACCACAAACTTCAATCCCTCATTCCTGAAGCTGATGATGATCTTGTATCAGAGCTCAAAGATATTCTGGTCCTGCTGAGAAGTCACCCTGGACAGAGGCAGCCTATTGTCACCAAGTCAATATAACAGCTCAGCAAGGATCCCAAATTGGGAGAAGAGAGGTGATGTTCCCTAGTTCTTGTGTAGTTTTCTGTGTTGCTCGAATATTATGAGTAACAATCAGGAGGTAAGAGTTGTGGGCAGTGAAAGAATTCACGCAGGGCATTTCAGAACAGAGAAGATAGATTTATTGAGTATACTGCAAGAGACCAGAAGATAGGGCAACAATAAGAAAACTCTGTGCCACAGACAGTAGCTTGTGGCTTTTTATATAACAGAGCTATACTCTGTTTGGTCTCTGAACTATAACTGAGAGACAGAAACATGTGTGTTCTGACTGGCTGATGTGTTAACTTTGGGACTTCTTTGAATAGTGGAGAGTTAACATAAAACGTCTCATTTATAAATTTGCTTCCACTGGTACTGAGATAAATAACCTTGAAACATCCTTTACAAATCTCTTATATCAAGACTGTTAGATGAGTAGTTTGTAAATTGAATTTTCTGACTTTATAGTACCTTTTATAATTTTCTGCATTGCCAGTGGAAAATTTATCTACATTAAAATCAAATGACTGCATTCTACAAAAGTACATGTTATAAACAAATCAATTCAAAGAACACTCCAATAATGAAATTCTTCTTAGAAAAAAGGTAAAACATCTTTCAACCTATCCTGTTATTTTATAATTCACTAAGGATAAAGACAGATTGAGTAAAATGTATGTTCAAATTATATCTATATGTAAATGTAATTTAAGACCATTTCACAAAACCTAGTGAAAATACTTCTACAGGTTTAGATAAATTCACTTGAGTATTCAAAGTAACCATTTTATTTATTTCTCCTGTAATTTTATACTAAGGCGCTCTAATGATTATTTCTAGGTTTAGAACTCTGTATTATAACACTTCATTTTCAGTTCTGAAATATACATATGTAAAGGTTTTCAGTGTGCATTATTATGCTATGAAAGCTTTTAGAAATTAATGTAACTTCACATTTACAATGACTTTTCTGAAATTACATATTTTGTTGGAGTAAACCCAAAAATAATTAGTAAGAAACATATCAACTGTCAAATTCCAATAGTAAGATTTTCATAAGGAATGAATCATTAAAGTCCTGATAAATAATGATTATTTAATGCATTAAAAGTGATATTTTTAAAGTTGTTGTTTACACTTAGTAAATCAAAGGTTATTTTTAATATTAATAGACCATTGATATTTCCAAAGAAACCTATAATTTTAAAAGTAAGCTTATTTATTGTGGATTGTTAGCTTACAATTAAACAGTAGAAAAGATCTTGATAACTATTGGTGTATTTGAATATCTTATAACACAGCATATACATGACTTTCTTTCCCATTGTATTTGGTCTATGCATTGCATTCTTTATATGACAGTATTTGTTAAAAGGTCTCATTTACAGGAAAAGGAATTGAATGAATAGTAAATAAATTTAAACAAATGTACACACATAGGTCACCCTAGGCTAGAGTGTGCATGTATGAGTGTGTGTATATGTGTGCTTTCAGGCCAGAGAGGATATAGAGGAGTTTAGTTGTTTAAGGCAGTGGTGGGTAAAACCAGTGAAACCATTGGCTGTGGCTATTTCAGAACAATCGTCATTATTCACTTTGAATTTTAGTCCACCATGTTTGATTTTACACATTCCTTGGTAACATGGGGTCAAAAGTTACATATATGAATATTGGAGGCCCTGAGTATGATTCTCGACTCCACCTAAATTCATTAAAATGGGCAATTACATCTATAGTGGCCCAACGCATCCTCTCCAAAGCAGGATTGACAGTTGAGGATTATATTCATATATTCATGTTGGTGATGTATAAGGATCTAAAATAAGAATAAATATGCATTAAATGTGAATGCTCTTATACACGATAACCACTCAAACATCAGCTAGTATTATGTTTAGTAGTTAACTAGTGTTAGCTATTATTGTTCTGTTATCTAACTAGCAATTCTAGTTTGTTCTCAAAGTCTTTGTCATCATGCAGTTAACAATTTTCTTGACGCTTACAGTATTTCCTTGTTTCATTTTATTACTTGATTTCTTAACTGTGTTTTTTTTTCTGAGGAATTCCATTGTATTACTGGAAGACTTTTGGTTTTATTTAATATATTCTACAGTTGACCTTTCCAGTCTACGGCCATACCACCGGCTTGATCTCGTCTGATCTCAGAAGCTAAGCAGGGTCGAGCCTGGTTAGTACTTGGATGGGAAACCTTTCCAAGGATTACTTTTAAAGTTTTTTTTTTTTTAATTTATTAAATTAAATGAATTAATTGTCTAGCACCTCCATGTGAAATGTCTCTCACAGCCTCATGGGTTTGATGTGTTTGAACATTTGGCTCCCAGCAGGTGGTGCTGTTCTGGGAAGTCATGGACTCTTTGGTGGCAGCTTAAAGAAAGTAAAGCATGGTTGTGGGTTTTGAAGGTTACAGGACAGTCGGGTTGTTAAATCTGAATACTGACAGTTCATATGTATAGATTGTGTTTCAGTTATCTATGCATATATACTTGTTTCACTCATTAAAAGATTTAATGTACTTTACTTTGGATGGGCAATTATTTTCTCCATTCTTATAGAATTCTGTGTTTTCTAAGTTTTAATTTGGTCAAAACAATGGATATTGGATATTGTCAAGACTCCTAAGCTAAAAATAAATGTTATTCCTTAATAATTCAATTTTTCAAACCTAAGGCTCTTGGACAATAAACAATATCAATATTCAGTAGTCTATAACATAAATATTAATTTTGGCTGTAACATGACATTTGGGCTTTTATCTAGTTAACATTTTCAATATAGCAACCCATTTGAAGATAATACCATGGCTGACAGCAGCATTTACTAAGATCATGACTGTAAACTGATGTTTGTACAAAGTTTACCTGGGCTTGACTGATCTCACCTTGACAGGGATCAGCCTTGGACCATTGCTACATGGAGGCCTCGAATGACACAGTGGTAGGACTTATGGTAATAGGAACCTCTAACCATGGGGTTTGTCATTTTTCAACAAACTAATCTGTTGATATAGACAATTCAGGGTTCCTGGTACAGGAGAGTAATATTTCAAAACTTCTTAAAGCCTGCCTCAGAGTTATATAAAATCACTTCTAAGAAATTCTGCACATCAAAAGACATGTCAAGGTCATGAGACTTAAGTAGAACAAGATTTCTCTTGATGAGAAGCAATAATGGATGATGACCACCTGTTTAACCTAACAAAAACAATACCCTGACCTGCCACCCAGTAAGCACACACACACTTGAATGAAGTTGCATCTCTACCAACTGTAAAAACAACTCAGGTACTTGAGCTAAATCTGCTAAGTAAAGAGAGAGTACTCAAAACTTATTAGACATTTTCCACCATCTTCAAGGTAGCAAATAATTTGTAGCTGATATTGTGAAAAAAATCACTACACTGTTTAATCAGATAAAGTCCTTAAGCAACATTAAATATAAAATCATATAAACTATTAAGAGAGCATATGAGTATACACTATAAAGGTGCTTAAAAATATATTACTGATATACTTACATTTATTGACACAGGCTCTTTGTGTCATGAAGTTTGAAAAACAGATTAAGGAATTGGTCTACTATAAGCATAAAATATTACATTAGTTGAATTTCCCCCATTATTTCAAACATTTTTAGAATATGAAAAAAATGAAAAGATACTATAATATGTGTAGCTACCACAGTAGATAAATAATTAAAGTCAAAACCATTAAAAAGGTTTCTCTGTCAATCAATATTAAATCACATAAACTATGGGATACACAGGTTATGTAATACTATGGATTCTTCTATAATTGGAGGCAATAACACAATCACCTGACCAATGGGACCTCATCAAGCTCAAAAGCTTCTGTACAGACAAACATACCTTACTCAGAACCAACAGACCACCACCAAACTGGGAGATGATTTTTGCCAGCTATAACTCAGACAGAGATCTAATTTCTAGAAGTTACAAAGAACTCAAAAAATTAATAATGAAAAGTCAAACAGCCTCCTTGAAAAATGGGGCAATGATCTCATCAGAAAATTCACAGAGGAGGAAACACAAATGGACTTTTCTCACCTGAGAAAGTGCTCAGCATCCTAAGCATCAGGGAAAGGCAAATCAAAACCACAATGAGAGTCCACCTTACTCCAGTCAGAATGGCAATGATAAATCCAACAAGTTGTTGGGGAGGATTCAGAAAAAAAGGAACCCTCATTCACTGCTGGTGGGACTGCAAACTAGTTCAACCACTATGGAAAGCAGTGTGGAGATTCCTGAACACATTGGACATAGAGCTACCAATGGAACCAGCTATCCCTCTACTAGGCATCTACTGGCAAGATGTCACACCTCAGCAGAGAGGCATTTGTGCAACCATGTTTATAGCAGCTCAATTCATAATAGCCAGGAATTGGAATTAGCCCTAATGCTCATCCCTGGATGAATAGATAACAAAATGGTGGTACATTTACATGATGGAATTTTACTCAGCAGAAAGGAAAAATGACGTTGAAATTTTGAGAAAAATGGTCTGACTTGGAGCAGATCTTACTTAATGAACTCTCAAAAGAATAAAGAGTCAAAAGCTGCATATTCTCCCTCATATGCAGTTCCTAACCGGGTTAACCTTAAACTCTATGCCAATCAGTTGGGAGAAGTAAGAGTTTGTGAAAGAGGTGTATGGAATTTGGGGTGGAAGGGGAAGACTTATTTACTAACCTAAACCAATAACGATTCAAAATCATAAAATCCTTACTTGAATACTATATCCAATTGAGCAAGAAGTGGGCATCATCTGGCAAGAGGGACATTGAATAAAAGAGTAGAGAGTCTAAACCTATGAAAAATTGATCAAACCCTCAACTCATGGCCCCAGTCATTGGCTCCTTCCCTCTCTGGGCTGTTGACCAAAGAGACCCATGAGATCCCAAAAACAAGACAGGATTCTTTCATAGCTCTTAAATACCCACCCCAGCCTAAGGTAAGATCCTGTTGCTGAAGAAATCACAGAAAGCTATCTATCAGCAATGAGAGACCCTGCGAGGTCCAGAACGGTAAGCAGGCCCCAGATGGTAGTTAGTGCAGAGCTGGAAGGCACTGTATAAGCTTCCTGGGGTAACTGGTCAATGACAGCTGGAGTAAACAGAGACCACTGATACAAAATGCAGTCTGCTGTTGTGGATAGGCTGAACACACTTTCTACTGGGAGAGAACATCGAACCAAGACAGGAACACTTGTGCAATGGAGGTGCCAAAGCCTGGGGAAAGTAATCAACTCAGTGACAAGGAACCCTTAACTGGAATTGGGACTCAGGGTGAAATACATTGGGGACCAATATCTTGGGCCCCCAAATAGAAATTCACTTTACAAGTGTGTTAGAAAGAGGCTAATCACAATAGAATCTAGCCAATTCAGAAATGTGTATCTCAGTTAACCTATATTTGAACTCACTCTCTGGAGGAGATTCTGTTTGTGTTGTTCAGAAGACAGCAAGAGAGCTGTGGCCTTTGCAACCTTACCAACGAGCCACAGACCCATGGCTGACATCCTGGCAAGAGATGAGCCAACCCAGACCTACCATGGAGGATCCACATGGAACCCTGCAGAGAGTTGTGGGATAAGCAAGAGAACTATAACCACAGCCAATCAGTAAACCCAGGATAAGCCAAGAAGACAGACACCAACGATTTTCAACACAACCTAAAGCAGAAGTACAGAGACCCCTAAGATCTCAACAATAAAGCAGCCTTAATACTCACCCACCATGACTCAGAGAACTGAGTGGAAGAGGGGGGAAGAAAGATTGTAAGAGCCATAGTGGAATTTCCAGAGACATGGCACCCCTTAGTAACAACATACAAAGGAGGGGGGTGGAACAGGGTTGGCTCCTTAGTCTATCCAAACACCCTGCCCCATGGACTGATCCAGTATGCCCACAGAAGAGGATATCTAGCTAATAGGGGACAGGGAAGAGGGAAATAGAGGAATTGGGGATACCAACCCATTATATGATCATTCAGTATATCTAATTATGAATAATAAAGATACAATTAAAAAATAAAAGGCACATAAAGTATGTTAATAATATTAAATTAAAACTTCTGTTGCAGATATTGTGTTCTGCTATTTATATTAAATGGTAAAGAATGAATATTACACACTGATGAATATATAACTGGACAATTGTGAACTTAATGTAATATTTTCATTTATAAGAACCACATATTTCTTATTTTTATTCCTTTTGCATTAAGATATGTTCTCATATTTTATATAACTTTGACCTTATTTAAAGGTATATGGAACTGAATTAGATGTATTCAAGTTTGTATTGAATATTAATGAAGATACTTTAATATTATTTTAAATGTACAGCCAGTTTACTCTTTCACATTAATTTGATAAGGAATCTAGTGATGATCCCCTTTGAACTGAATTCTAGAATTTTACTGTATAATAATTTTTTATATTTATTTTTCTCAAAAATCATCTTATAACATCTTTTTTACACTGTTGGAGTAAAGATTTTAAATGTTGAGCACAGTACATCACCATTTCCCCTTTTCCTGCAGGAACACATTTCAATACCCAGATTCATGGCATTTCATATAAATTGAAGACCCATCAAATTTCAGCTTATGAATTAGGTTCAATAAGAAATTGACAAAAAAACAATTGTTTGAAGTCATGAACTATTTCAATTTGATCATTACACATTGCATATATGCATCAAATTTACCTGTACCCCATTAAGATATGCAAATGCTATTGTAATCACATATTTTTTAAAGTGAAAAGAGTCTAGCAACAAAAACATAGTTTCTCTGTGGAATTTATCATAAGGGATAGTTTCAATCAGATATCCCCATAAACTCAGGTGTTCTGAATGCTTGGTCTCCAGCTAATAGCAATTTGGAAGGTGGAGGCTTGCTGGAAGGGGTGTGTTTGCAGGTGGATTTAGGGGTGTTCAAAACAGCCCCCTTGCTTACTCTCTTGCTGTCATAAGGAGGTGATATCCAGCCTCTGCATGTGCCATGCTTTCCCCTGCCATGATGAAACTTCCCCTTAGGACTGTAATCCATTGTTTTTGCCCATCAGATGTCTTTGGTCAGGAACTGTGTTCCAGCAACAAGAAGGTGAGAAAGGACAATGGAGACAGACACCAATGATACCCAACACAATCCTAAACAGAAATCCAGAGACACTTAAGATCTCAACAATAAAGCAGACTTAAAACTCACCCACCATTAGGGAACTGAGCAGAAGAGGGGGCAGAAAGATTTTAAGAGCCATAGTGGGGGAGAATATCCAGAGACATTGCCCCCCTCAGCAACTACACACTAAGGAGGGTGGGGGTAACCTGGCTACCTCATGGTATTCATAATCTCACCATGTTAATAAGAATGTACATTGGCTTTTATTTTCTAATGGAGCATGTAAGGAAAATTCATTTTCTTGGATTTCCCAGATTCTGGAAGCCACTTACCTTCTCTTTTGACTGTTATTTACCATTTCATTATTTCACTAGATTTGTTGGTTGAGTTACAGCCATTGCCCTGGGTCACACAAGGTAAATCAATAAACAAGTCAGGAAAACTGCTGTATCTTCTACATTTTATTTTATCCAAATTAATTCAGATGATTGGCAGTATTTGGTATCATGTGGTTACAGAACTCCCTGTGTTCCTTCTGGTTGGTAGTTAGAGATCACATCCTAACAGCTAGTTATGACAGCCTAGTGAGGCAACATTCATAGTGGGTTGTTCACAGTATGTCTTTTTCCTTCAATGCCAGACCAGAGAGGAAACTTTTAATTCTTCTTGTGTCTACAGACTTCGCTGGTTAGATTAGGTTAGGACCATAGAAAATAAGACCTTTTCAGTTTATCTAAAATACAACTGTATGAAACCATCCTCATACCTGAAAGGCACGTTTTCCATGGACAGGTGCATGCATGCCTCTGTGTGTGTGTGTCTGTGTGTGTGTGTGTCTGTGTGGTATATTGTATATTGTAGTGGGAGAGATCATTGTCAAAAGAGATGAGTACAGTGGCCAGTCTTGACCAGTTCCTCACTACTTACATAGGAAGCAGTATTCATGATTTGAATTCAGGAAGTCATGGGAAGTCATGTAACAACTCAGTCACAAGATAAACTACTAAAATTCTCTGCAACAGCCGCATAGCTAAAAATCAGCAGAAATGCCTGCAAGTGTATAGCAGAGTCGCTGTGTGTTCTAAACCACTCTAAAACCCTATGGCCTAATTTCTAGTGTAGTTGTATTCTCTCTTGTCCTGGCTCATTCTAAGAAAAGAAAAAATGATGATCATCTTGTGGAAAAAAGACTCATCATATTCATGAATTTCATTGTTTAAAAAAAAATCCAACAGTTTTTTTTTAATTTAAAATCACTCACTTTCCTAAGCCCACCTGGAAAGTTTGACATATCCTACCTTAGAAAATTAGAGCTAGAGTTGATATATAAGAGAGTCCCTCAGAAAGTCAGTCATCTAATTTATCTTTGAAGAGCTACCTTCTTAATCTAACTAATCTTTTTGATTAAAAGCTTTACCTTTCAAAATGAAATTGATTCCTGTGCCAAAATTGTTCTCTGCGGATGTTATTTCTATCTGGTGGAATTGAAGTATATTTCTTCATGTTGTATCTTTACAAGTTCAAGTGTATAAGAAATTATCAATAACAATGTCAGTGTATTTCTTGCTATAATATATATATATATATATATATATATATATATATATATATATATATATATATATATATATATATATATATATATATATATATACAATTAAATTAAATTGATTAAAATTTGGATATAATCAGTCATACAGTTATGGAATACTATTTAATCAGGTAATAACTTCATTAAGCATGGTTAATCACACACCACCTTGAACTCATTTTCTAAACATAGAATTAATTATTCAAATTATAGCAATTAAAACACACCAGTCAATGACGAGATTCATTTTTAAAACAACTTAGGTAGGCTTGCCAAAACAATCTACTCATTTGCAGGAGTTGGGAGTATGTATTGTATATCTAATTAAAGAATATAAACTTCTGAAATGAAAGAACAATGAAAACAAAATATTTAAAAAAAACACTTAGCAAATTGTATTTTAGCCAAACTGCATAACAGATTCTGAGAAATCAATGATGCACAAAGAACACACCTAACTATTCACAAAAAAAAAATCAGCTTAGTATTACACTATTTCTAACTTAGCATTCCTTCTTCAAGGGTCTTTTACCTGCATAGTATAGGACAACATTCCATAAAATCAAACTATGTTTTCTTTATTCTACAAAAAATGAAATACGTATAGAACATTTAGTGTATTGTGCCATGAAAAACATATTACAAATCAAATGATACACGGTTTATTTGGGAGATCTCTAAATACAGTGTGGGATGCCATGCTGAAGGTGAGGAAATTTATAGATAAGATCTATTAGATAGGTATGTAGGAGGTTTGGGGGTTATTTTCAGAGATATATTTAGAAAACTTATTTAGTTATCACAATGCTAAAATTCAATGTTATTCTGCTTCATGATAATCCTTCCAAGTTCACTCTTGGCCACTCTGATACTGTGTATGTTGGTGCATTTCCTAACTTCTTTCACTTAGATGCTTTAGTAAGAGAATTATGCGTAATCCAATAAACACATAGAGCTATATAATACAGCCTTAAAAATACCCTGTGTCTCAGTTACTCATCATAATTTAAGAATAATATTTTGGGATGGAGCGATAGCTTAGTGGGTTTCATTCCCTAATATCCACATAAAGCCAGATGCACTAAGTGGAACATAACATCTGGAGTTTCATGGCAGTGACAGGAGGCTCTGACTTGTCCATTCCTTTCCTCTCTCTCTCTCTCTCTCTCTCTCTCTCTCTCTCTCTCTCTCTCTCTCTCTCTCTCTCTCTCTCTCTCTTTCTCTCTCTCCCCAAATAAATAAAAATAAATAGAATAATGCATTTTAGAGATTACTTTTAAATTTTTTAGTATTCATTTACACTTAAATATTTACATTGCTGATAGAATTATAATAGGTATATTTCAGAATTATTATTTTGAGGCAGTGTCTCATGTAACTCAGGCTAGCTTCCAACTTACGAGAGAGCAGAGAATGATTTCGAACTCCTGATCCTCCTGCCTTTACTTCCCAAATGGTGGAATTGCAGGTCTCTGCCACCATGTCTGAAAGTTTTGAATGTTAAACATTAATTTGAAGTGCAGGCTTACTTGTAAAAGTATCAAAGCCTATCAACTACTTTTACCATTTGTTTGAAAACTTTTGTGAAAATATTTCTTGAAAGTTCACAAAAATAAAACTACTTCTAAATACACCTGAATTCATTTTGTGATATATAAAGCACTCTTTGATTATAATAATAATTTTCTCTGTAAAGTGATCAAGTAAGCAGATAAATGATTATATTTACTTTGGGACAATTACTCTATAGCATGATGTATATTTACTATAAAACAACATGATTTTAAGGAGCATTTAGTTTTCATGGGTTATGATAGAGATAATAAATTCAAACCTTAGCCATTCACACAAAATGATTCAAAATGAAAAGAAGTTCAAAAAGGAGTTATTCAATACTAATAATTTTAATTTCAATTTCATCTTATTCTTTTTTGCTTAAGTCAACCATAAGGTATGAAATTTTAGAGAATTAATTTGTTTCTGTTATTATCTTGAACCTGTACCTACAGCATATTAAAATAAAGCCTATCTCCTAGTAATTTTATTTAATGGAAGTCATGCCTCATTATCATATATTTATAAAATGATGCTGGGTAATGTCATTGAAAATTGTTTGTGAGATATTGCATTATTATAAATGAATGAAAGGAAGCAGTCAAACACAAAGCTCAATCTTCTTCCCCAAGGAAAAAAACACATTTTAGTAAAAGCTAGCTGATATGTCAATATTTTTTCATTTCAGCAAAATATCGTTATGAAAAAATGCAGCTAATGCAAGTGACACATAGTAAAAATCCACTCTGACAATTTTTTCATACACATACATCGTACATATAAATAAAATGTTCTTTGTTTCCTTCCTATCAGATATTAGGCACTGAAAATACTTTGGTGAATGTTTTCGGTGTCCTTCCAAATTTGTTGTTTCATGTCCAAAAGACTGAACAAAATGCCCACAAAGTTTGTTTCATTAACATTTGGATTTTAATCCCAATATGACTCCATTTGGAGTTAAAGCTTTTAATAAATGATTTAAAGTTTAATGACATCATAGGAGTGGGGTCGCATCTATAGTAGGATATAGTAGGGTCCTTATAAGTTTGCTTGCTTTCTGGGAAACCACAGAGAAAAGATCTTGTGAAGGCAGAGAGAGAGGGGAGAGAGAGAGGGAGAGAGAGAGGGAGAGAGAGAGAGAGAGAGAGAGAGAGAGAGAGAGAGAGAGAGAGAGAGAGAGAGAGAGAGAGAGAGAGAGGAGAGAGAAACATAGCACACAGAAACCAGAAAGAGCCTTCAACTGAAACTAAATTTGATGGCACCTTTTTATGGATATTTATAGCTCAGATCTATGAAAAAATAAATATCTATTGCTTAAACCAGCCAGTCAGCTGAGCAATTAATATAACCCTTGTGTCTTATTTTTATTGGGGGATTTTTTTCAATCTTACAATTAATTCCTTGCAACTCCTGTGACTACAAAGCACTTATTTACTCAGTTTCCATATAATTACTATGATGTGATTAATGTGTCTTTATTATTTTACTTAAAAAACCACAAATTTTGCATGTGCATATTACAATTTATCTAGGTATTATTTTTAGATCTTATTGTGCATACCATGCTTCTATTTTCCTACTTGATGCCTTTTGATTAAAACCTCCATGTTGCCTACGTATAAATCGAATCTCCTGCTTCTAATAACTACAGAATATTCCATTGCATGCCTCTGACGTGCTCAATTTTCTCATCTTCCAAAGGTGGCCTGAGAAACCCTTCCTCTGCACTATGATTGAACCATGCAGTCATTTCTCACAATGTATCCAGATTTACCGAACGTATTTTAACTTATACATAAGACTCTTTTTCCACTTTTAATTACATTGTTTCTTAATTTTTCTCATTCCTAGATTTCCTTTTGAATAACCTCTATAAAAAAATTCCCCTGTAACTTCATCCATTTTTATCATAGGTCCAAGAAAATCATTCACATTATGCCTTCAAGCTTTGTGTTTAATATAAAAAGAATCAATTAATGCAGTAATTAGGATTCTCCTCAGACGAGATTTGAAAGTGGTACTTTCCCTCTGTACATAAATAACAAAACTTTAAATAAGAAAATTTAATTTTATGTGCAAAAATGTATGTATCCTATACAACAAGAATATATATTCCATTTTTACCCAATAAACAAGCCCCCAATGGCTCTTTTCATGTGTTATTCAGTTTTAGCTGAATCCCACTGGAGGATAAAAAATTTGTGATTTTTGTGTCCTGTTTTATGTTTCAATGTAGTAAGGCAGTGACATCCTAAGTGAGCATTGCAAATTCCAAGCTTCACCTTCAATTAAAACAACCAGAGGAGAGGCTCTTTCTGGCTCGCAATCCAAAACCAAGGATGGCAGGCTTTGGATGTCCTCCTGTACATCACTCACCACTGCCCATTATCTCCCTGCAACAGCTGGTGACACAGCCACCGTGCTCCCAGAAAACTCTCCTCCCCCTTCCATCTGTTTCACTCCATTTGCTTCAGAAATAAAACACTGCATTAGCAGCTCTGCTTACAATGTCTTCTCTACAACCTAATCTAAATCCCTTCAGCCAGGAGAGGAAGCAGAGTCTGGATTTGGAGGCTACTTTTATATTCAAAACAAGTTGAAGTGGGAGATCTGAGCAGATCCTACTGAAACTTGTCGTGGGCAGAATAGAAGACGCAGGAGCAATGGGAAAGGACAGAACAATGATCACTTTGTCCAAGGACCTATGCCCCTGAGCCCCGATGCTGTGGATAAGGAGATAGTGACAGACTTCATTTGCTTTCGTAGAGTGTGTGTGTGTGTGTGTGTGTGTGTGTGTGTGTGTGTGTGTGTATGAGAGAGAGAGAGATGTACACAAGAGTGTCTTCCACTGTCTGACAGTTATAAACACTAGAGTCACACTACTGATTCAAGACACATCAGGTATCTGATTTGTGCACATTTTTTTCATATATCTAAGTCCCATTTCTTTACCTAAAAGTTAAGTGCCTATTTCACAGAGTTCCTATGAGGATCAAAAGACATTTCACTTAAAGGATTGGACATTGTGTACATCTTTGTAAAGATCAAATGCAGGCTACTGAAAGATTTTCAGAGATATTGAGAGTTTTTAACTTGATTTTTATGATTGCTCTATTTTTTAAAGAAAGTAGAACTTAATTAGTTTTGAATTAATGTTGTTGGTTTTTATTTGGAGATAAAAATAGATTATATTCCTCATATACATGCTTGAAGAGTTGTATATTTTCTTTCTAAATTCATGATTGCAACAAAGTTATTTTTGTTGAGCCAGTGTTTATACAGATTTTCTAGTCCACGTCTATTTATTCTGATTGAGTTAGAATTTTTATTTTAAACTGATTTTATTAGGTGGATATTGTTATTCTCAAGCGAATAATTTTCACTTTTAGATTAGCAAAATAAAAATGCATGTTAGGTTCCTTCACCCATTGATCTGATCTAAGTTTAAACATTATGCTTGTCTCATGAAGTAATTCAACACATGAATAATCTATTCTTTAAAATTTCGTTTTTTTCAACTCCCCCCTCTAGGCAGAAAAGGTGACTTCAACTGTTGCTTCTCACAGACCACTAAACATTATTATAAACATTGTTATAAATATTTTCAATGTCTTCTATTATGATCTCCAGGCTATGAAAATATCCACATGTTAATGTCTCAAAATTAACTGGAATAATTGAAATATTGATTACACATATCCTCACAAAAGCCATCAAATTGTTCATCCTCATCTCTCAAACAAAAACAATGGATTATCATTATGTCAGGTTCTTAAGCCAAAGCAAGTACTTTACCTATCTGTTTCCATCATACTTGACAGTCTCTCAGTAAGCTTGATCACACGTATCTTAAAAAATATACTGAAATTCAAATTAATAGGCTGGAGAGGTGGCTCAACCATTAGGAACACTTCCTGTGCAAGTATGAAGGTATGATGAGACCTGAGACACTGCTAACATTCCATCGAGGACCCACACAAACAGTGGCCATGCACAACTGTGACTCACCCCAGTCCCACAGGGGAGCAGAGACCCAAGATCCCCAGAGCTTATGAAATATAAAAACAAACTGCAAGCAACACTGTCATAGTAAGAGGAAGAATGGGTGGAGGAGCAACGCAAGGGACACTGGACATGGTGCTCTGGCCACCTCAGGCAACGGTGTTTCATCACAGGTGAGCACATGGGAACCCACAAGGGACACACGTGTAACACACACACACACACACACACACACACACACACACACACACACACACCACATTACAAGCACAAAGACACATATGCATAAAAATCAAATTTCTTATCATCACAATTTCCATAAACCACCATTATCAGGACATGCTATTTTTTTTCAATTATTTTTTAAACAAGGAGTTCCTAATTTGACAAGAAATTATCTTAAAATTACAAAATAATTGAGAAGCCACTATAATTTTTATGTTTATGCCTATGTACGTATTTCTACATACTGAGAAAATGTGAAAGTTCTCTCGTGCTTTCAAAGTTGCCCTCCATTAACTGTTTAATGGCTACACTTTGATGCTACAGAGTATCATATGTGGCTATTATTTATCCAGGGTGTTTTTTCCTCAGTCGGGGATGTGTGGGGAGAGCTTGAGGCATCACTAGCAGTTACTAATGGCTGATGTTGTTACTGACATCTAGTGGGGAGATGATCAAAGATGCGGAGAGACTTTCTACAAAGCGCAAGACATCAATCATGTATCATGCGGACAAAATGTCAATATGGTAAAGTTGATAGACCATGTTTTTGTTATTGCTGCTTTGTTTTAAGATGAATGGTTTTGTCATATTTTGTAAAACAATTTAAGGTTTTAATGTATCAAACAACTCTCAAGTATTTTATTACAAAAAAGGAAACTTCATGTCTATTCATAGTTGTTTCTTTCCTGTAATGGTTCTAATCTTAGCTTCTAAATAATGTACTGTTCTCATAGATTCCACTATTCTGAGCATTCTATATACATGGATGGTACAATACATGGTATTTTATGTCTAGCGCTTATTACTTGGCATAATATTTTCAAGTTCATCGGCCCTTTGGCATCTTCACTACACATTTGCTTTCAATGATGATGCGCTTTCTTGTTCTCAAACTCCTCACACTATTCAACTGTCAGCTGATGGGAATCTGGGACAGATATTCCTCTTTTTGGAAAATACTAATAAAATCACTATGAATACTTATGTAAATGATTTTATATGGATCTGTGCTTTTATTTTTTCTCAGAATTGACCTTATAATTATTGAATCATATGTAAATCCTGTATTTCAGGTCATTTTCCTCAGTAACTGTATCATTTTTACCAATAGTGTAGGATTTCCTTAGTATCCCACATTCTTCTAGATAACAGGTATTTTTTAAATGTATGATTAAGGTGCTTTGATTAAGTCTATTCATAAATATAAATATAAATCAGTATATGAGTGTGATTGTATTTTTGATATCCCTAAATATTAATGGTCCTTAGCATATTTTATGCATTTGCTGACCACTTGCACATGCTTTGAGGAAATATTTATTATTCAGTTTAAAGAAATATTTATTTAATAAAAGTATTTATTTATGCCTTCTCAATTAAAAAAGAATAGAATATTTCCCATATACTATATTAAAACCTGAAAAATGGAAATTCCACCTATATATAAAAAGTTAAGCTCTAAAACATTTGAAGAAAAAAGGGATTAAATATGCATGAATTCAGAGAGGTCACAATTTTAATTTTGTTAATTAGGTTTTTTGATTTTTTTATATTACTGGGTTTCTTTATATATCTTATCGATTCATTATCAGATATATGGATCGTAAATTTTATCTCACTCTGTGAGATTTTTAAAATATCATTGATATTGTCTTTTGAAATATTTTTACTTTGATGTTTTATTTTCTAACTTGTGACCTCCCTAAGTTCATTCATATTTAGTCCCAGATGCATATTCCCCTTTGTGCATTGGCCTTTGTATGAGTACTGGGGAATTGAACCTGGGTCATTAGGCTTTGCAAGCAAGTGCCTTAACCAGCCTGTCATCTCTCCAGGCCAACATTTTTATTCTTATCCTCATTTTTCACTTCAATTTTTAGCAACATGATTATGATTTCCAGAACTAAACTTTCAAATTTAATTATTTTGGGACCCTAGTGCTTAGTTTAAGAGTATTTATTACTTTACCCAGTATTCCATGCATCTCTTCAAATGCCGAACACTTCAACTGCACATATAAGCCCCATCTCCTGTGCATATTTTATCATTAATTAGAAGGTACAGGCAATCAACTTGCCATTCAAAATTGAAGTTCAGTAATTCTACCAATCTCCCCTTTTCCCAATTTCCAATTGATGATAAGTTTTATCCATCATTTAACTCCATCCCTGCTTATCTAACCTTCTCGCTATCATTGAGGGAATTAGTTATCATTTCTCAGAACCTACCTTCCATTGACCTCTACTGGTGTGTGTGTGTGTGTGTGTGTGTGTGTGTGTGTGTGTGTGTGTGTGTGTACGTGCACACAGGATCTCTTGGCCTTGCAAATGAACTCCACACACATATGCTCCTTTTGCATCCAGCTTCATGTGGGTGATGGGGAAGGAACCTGGGCCATCAGGCTTTGCAAACAAATACCATTAACAACGGAGCCATCTTCCTAGACAGAAGCCTCCTACTTTCCAGTGGGGAAATAGTCATCCCAAAGTCCAAGGCAAGGAAAGTACATCATGTGACAGGAGCTCACCATGCTCAGAACAATAAACTTGTACTTCCTTAACATGATCCTTCATCATCTGCTTCTGGAGACTCTCATAGGACTCTCTACCACACATTGTAACCCACCTCTAGTGGTCTTTCCATAAAATGAGAACAAAAGAAACAGAATAAAACACAAAATTTCCTGGGATTATTACATCCCCATCCTAACGTGAGGAACAAGAAAAACTACAAACAAAATAATAGTATTCTCTGCTGTGCAGACTATAGAGCAAATTTAGGGACCTTGTCAATTGAAGTATAGAAGAGATTACGGGTTTAAATGATGAGGTCAGGTGAGATGTAATCAAGATATTTGGGTAAGAAATTGAAGTAAACCAGACTAGAGAGTCTGCCTGTGATCCCAGCACTTGGAAAACTGGACACAAAGAAGCAGGGCAATTGATGAGGAGTTCAAGGCCATCCTTGCCCTACATAGCAAGTTCAAGGCCAATATAAGACCTTGTTTCAAAACAAAACTAAAAAAGTAAAGAACTTGAAGTAATTGAAATTATAACTCAGAAAGTTCACACTCTTTTTCCAGAGACTTTTTCACCACCACATATATAGGTAGGTAGTTAGATGATGGATAGATGGATGACAGATGTCATCAAATACAAATAAAACATGCATACTTGTCTTGCTCACTGTTCCTTGCTTCTAGGAATGATGCACAGCACTGGTAGGATCTGAGGGAGTATGTGAGGACTGAATATCCAAGCTACATCAAAGGGGACTTCAGACACAGTTGAAGGAAGTTTTTAGTTAAAACAAATCAAAGCAGTACCCAGGGTTATATATTGTGGAATAAAAGCCTGTTGTCTAATTTGCTGTTTCAGATTCGAACGTACTCTCGCTCCATCTATCAGAGTCTTACAGGTTAACAGCCATTGGGAAGCCTGGAGCAATGGCAGCTGGAACACCATATGTATCTTTGCTCCCTGCCGGTTTAGGGTAGAAACAATACAGAAACACAGGGAGTGCATCCAGGCTTGCACAAACATCCCATCAGCACCATTTACTCTAGTTTATAATGAGCATTTGGGTGATGCAATCATTCTAAATATCAGAGGCCTGGCATTTATTTTTTCTATTACAAATGCGGCTTGCTTTAATGGGGGAGCACAATTTCTGGACAAAATATCTGGTTCCCATTTACATCTGCTCACACCTAAAGATGAAACACCTTGTTCGCTTTTGTGATATTAATTGCTATTTATTGATTGATTGATGATCAGTTATATGCTAGTCATATTTTCATATTGAGTCTTCAGGAAATTCCTTCAAAGTGGATCTTGTCTCTGTATGATGGTGGAGAGCACAGAGTGAATGATGCCTGTGGTGGGCATTGTAAGCTGTGATTGCCACTCAAACCCAGGCTTGTGACTAGTGTTTTAGACTCATCCCTTTTGATTACAAAGAGACTGGTATCAATAGAGATTAGGGGCAATGGAGTCTTATTTTGTGGCAAGCTAGTTAGGAACAAATACCAGCCCACCTGCCCTCAAACAAAACCTGTCTTTAAGCTGACAGTCAGGGACAGCCCTCTCTTTTCTTTACTTCCTGTTTGTTCTTCCTTCTAGACATTTTTTGTTGAATTTTTTTCACTGTCAGGTTCTTTCTGAGTCTGCATCCTTCTCTGTGACCCAACAACCAATCACAGTTCCCTTTTCTTTGCTCCCTTCCCCTCTTAGAGGCCTATATATATATTTCTGTTTTCTTTTTTTCTTCTATAAATTAATATATGGTGAGGAATTGGAATCAACCCAAATGCCCATGACTGGATGAACACTGAGCAAAAGAGTCCAGCTGTTCAAACTGACCTGAGAGTCTAGTTAGTCTCCTCTGGTTTCCAGTGCTGAGGGGAAAAGCCAGGCCCAGTTCTGCCTTTCACTTCCTTCTCCAGGAAGGTCCTGGACAGCCCATGGCCCCCTTAAGGTAACGTCTTGCCATTGCAGCTCTCAGCAGAGTGGACCATAGCTTCCTACAGAGCTTGCCTGGACTTGGAGTTTGGGGTGTTGTCTCTTCCCCATATGGTGTAAGGTTGTCAGGCTTCTCCTCCAAGGTCCTAGTTGGGGGTGGTGGTAAGAGGGTGAGGGGGAATGGAAGAGTGGGTGAAATGGGAGCGTGGGGAGATTCATCTAGTAAACTAAACTAATAATGAATTGACACCATAAAACCCTAGCTTTTACACAATAAGCTACTGAGGAAGTTGAGGGCATCACCTGGTATGGGGCCATCAACAGAATGGGAGGAAGCTTAACCTAAAGAATAATTGCTCAGGCCTGCATCTCCTTGTCCCAGTTATTGGTTCCATCCCACACTGAGCTGTTGATCAAAGAGACCCACGGGGTCTCCAAGATGTGACAGACTTCTCATACTTCTATCAAAGCTCTTAAATACCTGTCCCAGGCCTAAGGTAAGACCCTATTACTGAAGAAATCACAAAGTGTCATCAAACAACATCAAGAGATCCTTCTGTATCCAGAATGGTAACCAGCTCCCAGATGGTAGCATGTGAAGCACTGGAAGGTGCTGCCAGGGGAAATTTGTCAATGATATTTGGAGAAAGCAGAGACCACTGATATACAATATAGACAGTTGTCACAATAATGTTGAACACATGGCTATATGGAAGAGGCCAGCAAGTCAAGAAATGCTCATCTGTGCAACAGTGGCGCTAAACCGAGGAGGGTAATCAACAGCTTAATGATTGGCTAAGAGATCTGCTTAGTGTCAAGGAACCCTTAACTGGAACTCAGATCCATGGCATAATCCTATGGGGACCAAGAACTCGTGCTACTAAGGGAAATTCCCACTACCAGAAAGCAAAAGAGAAGCTATACCCATAGGAGCTAACCAAAATAGCAGTGTTGTCTCATTTAACCTATATGGATCTCACTCTCAGATGGAGATTCTATCCGTATTTATCAGAAGGCATTGAGAGAGCTGGAGACAACCCAATTCCACCAACAAGACATTGGGTGATGGCTGACATCCTGGAAGGAGACAAACCACACCTAGCCTTCTTCACACAGGGCCCAAATGAAACCTATGAGAAATTGAGGAGAAAAACAGAAGACCAATCACCCGAGTAAGTCTGATAACCCAAGAAAGGTCAATGGAGACCGACACCAATAATATCCATCACAACCCAGGGCAAAGTTCCAGAGATACTTAAGATCTTAATAAAGCAGACTTAAAACTCACCCACTATGACTCAGGGAACTGAGTAGAAGAGGGGGTAGAAAAATTGTAAGAGCCATGGTGGGGGAGAATATCCAGTGACATTGCCCCCCTCAGCAACATCACACAAGGAGGAAGGAATATAAAACAACGAAAAACTGGCTACTTCTGGTGCAGTTCATACCCCTATCCTATGGACAGATCCAGTATATGCACTAAGGAAGGACCCCAGTGGGTAGAGGACAGAGAGGAGGTAAACTGGACACCTTCACAAGATTTGCTCATACAATATTTATACTTATTCATAATAAAGATATTTTAAAATAAATAAATAAATAAAATGTGTGCTAATTGTAAAGCATTTATGTGATAAGTATTAAAATTAAATAAGAAGTGCTGGAGAAATACCTCAGTGGTTAAGACACTTGCTGGCAAAGTCTGGCAATCTGGGTTTGATTCCCCAGTACCCACCTAAAGCAGATGTACAAAGTAATGATTGAATCTGGAGTTTGTTTGTAGCAGCTGGAGGCCCTGGGACACCAAGTTAATGACTTTCTGTATCTCATCTCTTTATCTCTCTACTTGCAAAAAATAAATTTAAAGAATTGTAACAATTACAAAAGAAGAAAATAAAATCATAAAATATCAGTTCCCATGGGCATTTACTATTGCTATTGAGAAGAAGAGGCCTGAATATCTTTGTGTGTATATAAATATAATTTCTTAGGCACATTCATATAAATAGCTCCACATTTATTTAATTAAATGAGAAGTTTCCATATCTAATTTTAGTCTTATCATATTTATACTGTCATTGGTCAATAAGGAAACATTTAGAAGATATATTTTTAAAATTAGTTCTCCTAAAGGTTTTATTTACCCCTAGATGAGTACCTGTCATACTCTCAAGTTTGTGTTCTTCTTACAAGATCAAGGTAGTAATGATGGATTTCAGCAAAAGTCAGATATCCTGTCTTAGCTGCTCCTATATGTACCAACGCTGATCCCGCCTGACATCCTTGAAGCTAGCATGCATCACTGATAACCTGTTGCATCAAAGCAAATACAGACAACAATAGCATATATTTGATATTCTGACGATAATAATTTGAATGATTTTGTATATCATTCAATAATGCACAGGAAATTTTACCTACCCAGTTTATACACAATTGTGTACTGAGTGTGTGTGTGTGTGTGTGTGTGTGTGTGTGTGTGTGCATGTGTAGATCTACTTTTTACCATGGAGGACTCTTATTGGAGAAATCAAATGCACCTTTGAAGCAAAATGTTAGTCCTGAATAGGACCTTGGATTCATTATTCTTGCACTACTTACTTTAGAAACATTGCAATGGTGATTGCTTTCTTTTCTTTAAATATATATTCTCTCACTTATAATTCAAGAATAATAATCTCCAGGGATAGGTAACCATCCAAAGTACATCCTTTTCCAGGAGGACCACATATCTCTACTTGAGGCCAGCTGTGTTCAACCAAGGGAAACAACTTCTTGGAGGCCAGCCATTGAGGAATTTAGCGTGATTTTCTTCCATTTCATTTGAACTGTAATAGGGAACTTTTGCATTTTTCCTGACTCAACTCCTGCCACATATTCCTGCCTCAGAAATGGTCTCTGTCCCCTCCCTTACAACTAAGTCTTATCAGAATTTCCTGTTTCGCATCTTTATTACCTTAAGGCTGACTTTTTCTCCTGCTCCAAAGGCTACTATGAGAGATGATCAGATTTCCAAGATTTTAAAAGATTAAAGAAGGATATGTGAGTGATAGCAAACATGTCCTACAAAACCTGAAATATTTACTACATAGCACTTTACGGTTAAAAAAGTTTTCTTACTTGTAATGAAAACTTTTGAATAAAATTTTTATCAAAAATTTAGGTATCTTGGATATACAAGTGATTACTTCATACTTTTGAAATTTGTGTTAGCTACATCAAGATGTTTAGAAGTTTACTAATACAAGCTTTAAAATGTCATGAGAGAGAATAATTTTATTGCTCTCCTTGATGGTATTTTATGATGAAATGTTCACTCTGGTATCTGTACATTATTGCAATTAGTGAAAAGGCAGACCCAACTTAAGGTAAATATGACATCCTTGTGAGCTCTTGAAGAATTTATAAGAAACTATTAGTGTTTTTCTTGAAAACAGTTTAGAGTGATATCTCAATTCAGAGAACCTATTTATACCATGCCATTCCTTTCATGTTCATTTATATAATATTGATGATTTAAATGTTTTAATGAATATTTCATCTCTTCCTGGGGCTCACAGAATGTGGCTGAGGGACTGGCGAATCATAAATAATCAAAGGACTCCCTAGATTTTGCTGAGCTTCCAGTTTCAATCTGGCAGAGGAACAATGTAACATATGTGTCTCACCACAAGCCTTTAAATTCAACCTCGTCTGTTTCCTGACACAGCCAGACGTGGTGGAAGATTCCAAAATCCAAGAGATCTTGACAGAAAATGTACTCTTGCCACTATAAAAACATAAATCTTCACATTTATATCAATCACTAACTCCTGTCGATTGTGGTTGAGCATGCCCTGATGTGAAAAATCACAGTGCAATCAATCTTAAAGTGCTTGTTTTTAAAGTTAATGGAAGCTGTAATATCTCTGCTTTCTATCTCGAGATGTGCATGGTTCCTTCAA
>PVHP010012060.1:0-43572 GCA_004024765.1 Zapus hudsonius
GAGAGAGAGAGAGAGAGAGAGAGAGAGAGAGAGAGAGAGAGAGAGAGAGAGGAGAGAGAGAACACCAGGGCCACCACCTTGTGGGTCTGGTTTATGTGGGACCTGGGGAATTGAACCCGGGGCCTTAGGCACTGGAGGCAAGTGCCTTAACCGCTGAGCCATCTCTCCAGCCCATTTATTTATTTTTGATATAGTTACAAATTAGCTGTTTGGGAAAGAGTGCCATTTACTAATACATGTTTCCTTAAAAACTTATTAATCGTGTGCATGCATGTGTACCAGGGAGGGTCTCTTTTTGCTCCAAAGGAAGGCCAGATGCTTTGTGCCATTCTTTGTGTCCGACTTTAAGTAGATGCTGGGGAGTTGAACCCAGGCTGGCAGGCTTTGCAAGTCAGTGCCTTTAATGGCTGGGCCATTTCCCCAGCCCCTCCTTTTAGTTATTATTATTGTTTACATTCAAGATTACTGGAAAGAAACAGCAAAGCTCCCCGTAGAGAGTAGGGGAAGGACACTCAAAAAGAGTTGCTGGCCTACATTCAGGATTCCAGTGGCTTTGTGTATATTTTCTAATATTTTACCATTGTTGTTGCTTTTCTATCATATTAAGGCTTAAAATATTAAACTTTTCTGGAATAGTGTATGTATTTGATTCCTTTTTTTTTTTTTTTTTTTTTTTTTTTTTTTTTTTTTTTTTTTTTTTTTTTTTTTTTTTTTTTTTGGTTTTTCGAGGTAGGGTCTCTCTCTAGTTCAGGCTGACCTGGAATTTACTATGTAGTCTCAGGTAGCCTTGAACTCATGGCAATCCTCCTACCTCTGCCTCCCGAGTGCTGGGATTAAAGGTGTGCGCCACCATGCCCGGCTTTGATTCCTTTTTTGATATATATTTTTTTATTTTACTGACAACTTCCATATATATAAAATATACCATGATCATAATCTCTTCTCACCAACCTTCCTTTCCCCCCTCCCAAAATACTTCCTCCAGATAGTATGTGACTTTGACCTCCTGATCCTCCTGCCTCAGCATCCCAAGTGCTAGGTTATTGCAGGCATGTGCTACCTTGTGGTCTAGGAGTAGTTAAAAGACTTTGGATGTCTTTTATATGCAGGTTCTGTACATTCTTTATTCAGTATCATGTAAACAGACTTAATTGCTTTCTCAGGTCTCTACTGCAGAGCAGTGTCGTTCTTCACCCAAAAGTATGATTTCCTGCAATAAAAAATCCCTGTATCTTCCACAAGAAATGTCTGCTATCTATATAGAATTCACAGAATATTACTATCCAGATGGAAAGGATTTTCCAAGTAAGAGAGTTTACTGTTTTGTTATTATTTGTCCATTAAGGATTTTTTGCTAAGCTTTTGGCTTTAAATAAAAGAAATAAAATTCCATTGTTCTTTACTCTGTTGTCATTATGCTTAGAACGTAACTTTAGTATATGACATTTGTACATATTATTCTTACCTGTTTATGTGTCCTTTTCCCTCATGACTTGTGGCATTTTTTATGGCAGGATTCGTATGACATGGATTATCAATTTTATCCTTGAAGCTTGCATTTTTATCCCATGTTTGTGTTAGTAGCTACTTGTTAAAGAATAAAGAAAAATTAGGTAATTTACTGAATAAGATCAGTTTATTTTTCTTTTGTAAAACTTTTTGTAGGTTAGTTATATAAAGCTATTTTACTGATAAACAAAAGAATAATTTTAAGTTTCTTTGCTGTATTTTTTCTTGGCTGTTGTAAGCTAATTTGGCTTCTTAAGGTTTAAATGGTTATAAATTTGTGCTCTTTGAATATTAAAGTTCTGTATGTTTGGCATATTTTACCTGAGTTCTTCCAGCTAAAAGTTAGCTTTTAGATATCTGAGAGTGGTAATTTTTAATTATGGAAATTTTCATAAACCAAAATAGAGAAGATAGCAATATCATACTTGATCCTAGCCAAAAGGCCCAGAAGCAGCAAAAGGAGATGGTACTATTGAAACAACCTTAAGTCAATTTTTAACCTTATGCTACTTGGTCTTTCTGTTTTAAACAGTACTAAGCAATACTAGCTTTTAAGGCATATTAACATTTTATACTTGTGTAAGTTAAAAAGGAGAATGTTCCAAATCAGAAAATAAGTTCATATGTCTACAATTTAGAGACTTCTGCTAAAACATCAATGCATTGACTTTCTATTCTAATAAATGCCACTGGTTTTGTGGCTTATATAACATAAACTTATTTTCTTACAGTTCTGGTGGTTAGAAGTCAGAGGTCAAGTGTTATCATTGTTTTTAGTTTTTTGAGGTAGGGTCTTGCTGTAGCCCAGGCTGACCTAGAATTCACTATGTAGTCTCAGAGTGGCCTCAAACTCACGGCAATCCTCCTATTTCTGCCTCCTGAGTACTGGGATTAAAAGGCATGCACCACCACAGCCAGATTTATTTCTTTAATAATCAAATTCATGTACATTTTCACTCTTCTCCAAAATAAATTTATTTTGTTAGAGGGCATATTACTTCTGAAATACTTCAGTTATGCTAACCTGTGGTTAAAAGAGGAGAGTGAAAACTGTGTGCTGGTCATCTCATGGTGTTCTGTTTAGTGTACCACTTTCCTAAGAAATTGGTCATTAGATTTTGAGGATGCAGATAAAGATTGAGATAGTAAAGAAACAGATCATAGAGTGCCACAACTTTGTTGCCATGTTTCCTCAAGAAGGCAGTGTTGGTGCTGGAGAGATGACTCAGCAGTTAAAGGGCACTTGCTTGCAAAGCCTTTCAGCCTGGGTTCAGTTTCCAGCGATCCATATCAAGCTGAATGCAAAAAGAGGTGCAAACATTTGAAGGAGCAACAGACACTGATATACAATGTGTGCACACACACGTGCAAATAATATTTTTTATGAAGAAGCTAGTGGTTTTAGTTTTAGTTTACTTGTTTTACTGCTTTCAGTTTACCTCTCTGTGAATGTAACTACATGGACAAGGAAATCTAAATAGCACTTGCTCCTTCTATATCTAACTTTAGGTTAAACTATATATTTTCACTTAATGAAATAGAAAAAAGATACATATATATTTGTTTTCTAACTAACTTTGTATATGACATTTCAAAAAAATTTTAAGAAAAAACAAAACTTGTCTGTTCTCAGGAAACTGTTCATTGACAGGGTTTAACATTTTCCCCCCACAGTTCCATCTCCCAACCTCTATAGCCAGCTGAATGCATTGCAGTTTACTGTGGATGAAAGAAGCATTCTGTGGTTAAATCAGTTTCTGCTGGATTTAAAACAGAGTCTTAACCAGTTCATGGCCGTGTATAAGTTGAATGAAAATTCAAAATCTGATGAGCATGTTGATATTCGAGTTGATGGTTTAATGCTCAAGGTATTGTATATACAAGTGGTGTAAGAACAAAACTATTCTTGTACAAGAAAAACTGAAAAGCATTTCTCTCCATTTGGAATTAAGGTATAGAAGTAAAATTTAGATCTTTAGACATTTTTTTCCTACTGCAGTGTGAATATTTTCTTTTAAGAAAGGTTAAGCTTTCTAAGAGCTTTTAAATTGTGAGTTGTGTTTCTGTTTATTCAGTTATTGATATCCAAAGGTGATGAAAAGTTGCTTTTTATTATAGCTAAGTAGTTGCTAATCTAAACCCCATACATACTTGTTTTTTTCCCTTTATTATCCATAATTAGATACATTGAATGAGCAGATAATGAGTTGTTATCCCCATTTCCCCAATTCCCCTCTTCCCTATCTCCACTCTGCTGGATATCCTCCTCCATGGGCAGTCTGGATCAGTCCCTAGTGTAGGGGATTATGGGTAGCCTAGGAGCCAAGTACTCAGCTTTTTTTTTTTTTTTTTTTTTGGTTTTTCGAGGTAGGGTCTCACTCTAGCCCAGGCTGACCTGGAATTCACTCTGTAGTCTCAGGTTGGACTCGAACTCATGGCGATCCTCCTACCTCTGCCTCCCGAGTGCTGGGATTAAAGGCGTGCGCCACCACGCCCGGCCCTCAGCTTTTTTGATTTAAGTATTTTGAGAATATCTTGAAATTGAGAATATCTTGAGAATTACTTTAGTAAATAGCTTGACATATCTCTTACCTTTATTTTTGTTTTTAATTAATTAATTAATTAATCTGCAAGCAGAGAGAGATAGAGAAGAGAGAGAGTATAGTTCATCAGGGCCTCCAGCCACTGTACTGCATGTACCACTTTGTGCATCTGTCTTTACGTGAGCACTGGGGAATTGAACCCAGGTCCTTTGGCTTTGCAGGCAAGTACCTTAATCACTGAGCCATCTCTCCAGCCCTATTTTTAAAAATTATTTATTCATTCATTTATTTGTTGGGGGACATGTGTACCCCTGCACACATGTGGAGGTTGATGTTTCCATGCTGCACCTTCTTTGAGGCAGGATCTCTTGCTATAGCAGAATGTCAGACTGGCTAGCCCTCAAGTTCCCATTGTGCTGGCCCCACTTCCCAGTGCCAGGCATGTTGGAATTACAGATGCATGTGCCGTTTTGCATCTAGCTTCATGTGGATGCTGGAGAATTGAATCCAGGCATTACAGGCAAGTGCTCTCACCCCAGTTTTATGTTTATAATAATTTACTTTCTGAAACTTTTTAAAGATAGGATCTTGCTATGTAGTCCTGGCTGGGACAAGACCTGGAACTTGTGGAGATCCTCCTGACTGTGCCTTGCGTCCTAGGATTATAAGTGTGTGCCACGACACCTAACCCAAAGATACTGATTCTACTAACATCTGTCTAGTCATGCTAACAGAAATATCCCATTTTCAAGTTAGCACTTTTTCCTGCGTACTTGGGGCATAATCAATATTTAGTAAAAATGGTTTTACTTTCTCTCTTTTTTCCCTTCTCTCCTTCCTCTCTCTGTCCCTCTTTCCTTTCCTTTCTCCTTCCTTCCTTCTTTTCCTTCCTTCCTTCCTTCCTTCCTTCCTTCCTTCCTTCCTTCCTTCCTTCCTTCCTTCCTTCCTTCCTTCCTTCCTTCCTTCCTTCCTTCTTTCCTTCCCTCCCTCCCTCCCTCCCTCCCTTCCTTCCTTCCTTTTATAGTGTTTTGGAACAAAGTACATCATGAATATTGTTAATTCATGTTATCTTTTTTAAGCTTGTTCTCTTCTTTAGTGGTTAACCATACTATATATGTATATGTATATATAACATTTATATTATATATATCACACATATATAATATGTATATGTATATATCCTTTTACTTTTTTCATTAGAGGCTTTAGAGGAGAAGAGTTGCTGTTTTGTATCTGGATAGGAAAGAAGTATTTTGGGGCAAAATATCAGGAAAAAGAAATACTAACCTAAGTCTTGTTCTTATTTTATTGAGATTATGGATTTGTCAGTTGGAATAGACTTTTTTTTTCCTTCTAGTTTGTCATTCCTTCTGAAGTGAAGTCTGAATGTCATCAGGACCAACCACACACGGTTTCTATTCAGAGCTCTGAAATGACGGCCACCAACACCAGGCAGTGTCCCAACTGCAGGCATTCGGACTTAGAAGCTTTGTTTCAAGACTTCAAAGATTGGGACTTCTTTAGTCAAACGTATACTAGGTTCCCCAAATCCTGTGACAGTTTTAATCTTTTACATCCAATCTTCCAGAGACATGCCCATGAACAAGACACCAAGATGCATGAAGTTTATAAAGGGAATATTACTCCCAAGTTGAATAAAAACACTCTTAAAGCTTCTGCTGCCACAGATGTGTGGGCCGTATACTTTTCTCAGTTTTGGATAGACTATGAAGGGATGAAAAGTGGAAAAGGACGGCCAGTGAGTTTTATAGATGCTTTCCCTCTGTCTATTTGGATTTGTCAGCCAGTCAGATATGCAGAGTCACAGAGAGACCTGCAGACTTGTGATCAAGTATCTCTTAATACATCCCAAAGTGAATCCAATGAACTGGTGGGCCGCCTGAAGCGGAAGAAGCTCCTGAAGGAGTATTACAGCACAGAGTGTGAGCCCCTGAGTGATGGTGGTCAGAAGCCCTCTTCAGATGCACTGCTAGGGTTTTCCTCCTCACCATTGGAAGCAGATTTCCACATCCTGGTGCGTGTCCATAAACATGTCAGTCTGCAAATCAACCACTACCAGTACCTGCTGCTGCTCTTCCTTCATGAGTCACTCATTCTCCTGGTAGAAAACCTGAGGAAGGACATTGCAGCTGTGATGGGCAGTCCTGCTAGGCAGACCTCCATTTGCATTGGCATTTTACTTAGAAGTGCAGAACTGGCTCTTCTGCTACATCCAGCGGATCATGCAGACACTCTTAAGTCTCCTGCTTCTGAAAACGGGAGCCCAGTGGCTCCTGAGTGTTTGCCTCCAGAGAATGGGAGATCGTTGTCTTCAAAAAGAACAGCAGGTAGCAGTGGTGCAAGCCGGATTAGAAATGCTCCTGTTAACCATCTGTCAGACAACAGATCGATGAGTGTTGACCTTAGCCATGCCCCTTTGAAGGATCCTTTGCTTTTTAAATCAGCAAGTGACACGAATTTGCAAAAAGGTATTTCTTTTCTGGATTGTGTATCAGAAAAACATTTAGGGAAAATAACAGAAGATGAAAGTAGTGGGCTGGCTTATAAGAGTGGCTCAGGAGAGATTGGATTAGAAAGGACTGACAGAAAAAGTTCATTTTGCACAGACTCACATAGTGTCTTAAATCACCAGGAAGGCTCAAATATGCCCTCATTTCATAATGAAGACCATCCAAACATACTTTCAAGTATTCTAAGTAGCAAAGGAAACAAAAGTGTAGAGTCGAGCTTCAAAGCTGAGGATCCTCTTCCAGAAGCAGTTTCATTCCCTGAGAACCTGGAAACTAGTAATGAGGTGCTCACAGTCAGAGCACTTAAATGTCAGTCATCTTTTAGGTAAGAAGCTGGAACAATTTGGTGCTTTTATGTTTTGCTGAGTGTGTATGCATGCAAATGTATTTTGTTTTGGTGCAGAAAACCTCATGACAATGTGGTACTAGTCGATTTTTAGATATGAGAAGCCTTTGAGCTTATGTTGGTATTACTTGTTCTCCAAGCTTATACATTCAAATATATAATTTTTAAACTTCTAGATGCTAAGCACATATTTTAATTTTATTACAAGTTTGTTTTGTTGCCACTGCTGCTGTATTGTTTTGAGTCTGGCTGGGTTGGAGCTTGAGAATCAAGCTGGCCTCAGACTTGCAGCAATCCTGCTTCTGCTTCTCACATGCTGAGATCGCAGGCATGCACCACCACTCAGACTATTGTAAGGATTTAAATTTCTTTTCTTTACATGTAGTAATTTTCTGTTAATTTTGTTTGTAGCAGTGGAAAAGCTAAGGAACATTGTCCACCCAACCTGGCTCCACTCTTTGCTTCTTATAAGAACCTAAAAAGAAGCTCCTCACAGATTTCACTGGACACGATTTCACTCGACAGCATGATGTTAGAAGAACAGCTGTTAGAAAGTGATGCAAGTGACAGCCAGATATTTTTGGAAAAAGGTAAACAATACAGTTAAAGAATTCTTATACATGTAAACAAATCTTACAAGATCTCTGCCTGCAAATAAATTTTAAAAAATTGAGGACTGGAGAGATGGTTCAGCAGTTAAAGGCTCTTGCTTACAAAACCAAATGACCTGGGTTTGATTCCCCAGTACCCACGTAAAGCCAGATTCATGGTGGCACATGCACCTGGAGTTTGTTTGCAGCAACAAGAAGCCCTGGTGTGCCCAGCAGGTCCCCCCTCTCTGCTTGAAACTAAATAAATAAAAATATTTTTTAAAAAATGAAAAAAGAGAAGTGACATTTAAATATTTTCATTATACTCAATAATTATGAAATGCATAGAACAAACGTACAAGCAAAAGTACTTAATTTATAGACATGCACTCTTAATACTCTCTAAAAGGCTATTCTGTTGCTTTCTGGCTGACATCCAGCTGTGATTTGATATGTTCAGTCACTTAGATCACTTAGAGCAGCCAACATTTAGTACAGAGAGTCTCACATCTGAAAATTTGGTCAGCTGGGCCCAATTTACTGAACTGTGATTGTATGACTAGAGCTTCTCCACACTGATGCGACTGCATTGCAAAAGCAGGATCCTTTCACTACATGGTTACCCTCTTTCAGGCAGAAGCAGCCAGTGTCCCAGTGAAGGCTGCGTAAATGACCTATGCTTCCCATGAGTAAGCTATTGAGGACTTTGTGACAGGAATAAAGTCGTGGGCCACAGTTACAGAGTAGTTATCAGAAACATAAGAGACCCAGAGGCAAATACAATTTTTTATGTTTGCTGGGTAGGAAACCTCTTGGTCCAGTTGAATACAGCTTTGATAGGTAATCAGTAATATTAAATATAATAAGCATAAGATTAGCATAATTATGATTAATACAGTTACAATAGTTGTAGCTACCATTTATTGTTCAGATGCCTTCTTGCTTCATTGTGTGCTGTTGTCACAGAATATCATAGATTGAACAATTTATGAAGAAAGAAAATATATTTCTCCCAGATCTGGCAACTAGGAGCTTTAAGACCAAAACACTGACAGGTTGTTTGTCAGGTGAGGGTTTCATCTTACAGAAGAAAGGAAGATGAAAAGATGAGACCTTGAGTGAAGACTGTTTTATGAGGCCTATAGAGTACATTCCCTAGGGAGGGTCCTTTAGGGCCTAAAGCATATGAATTTTAGAAAGGGCATATTTAGACCAAATATTTACCTCAATTAATTTGAACTACACCTCTATAATGTAGCTAACATTTGTTCAATACATTTATGTGTATTGGCAGTATTCTGTGTGATAAACATAAAACACACACATAGACCAACACACCATATTTATCCCTCAAAGCAATTCTGTGGATATTGTACTATTTTCCTCACAGAAGTTATGTAACTAATTCAAGGTAGCACAGCTGGGTAAATGTTTAAATCCAGGTATTCTAGTACTTGAGCCTCAACCTTATGAGGTGTAAGTGTTTGTTCTTATCTTCATTTTCGAAGCATGGAAACAGGGACTCCCAAAATTAAAGTGATTTGACTGTAGCCATGATAATATAGGTAGAATTGGGATTTATGTTTTTTGTTCTAATCTAATATTTACTAGGTACTTACTATGTCACTCATAGTTTAAACCTTAAAGCATCGTGTATATTTTATTAATTTTCAGATGAATCTGACCATTATTACCTCCATTTTAAAGATGTAGAAAACAAAGCAGCTTTCCCAGTATCACACAGGGCAGAGGGTAGGTGAGTTGGCACTTGAATACAGGGAGCCAGATTTGAAGCCTGACCTCTTCAGTCTAACTTGAACAAGTCTTAATATATATATATATATATATATATGAGAAACAGGCAGAGAGGGCTCCTGCCACTACAAACAAACTACACACATGCATCACCTTGTGCATCTGGCTTTATATAGGTACTGGGGAATCAAACCCATGCCATCAGGCTTTGCAAACAAGCACCCTCAACCACTGAGCTACCTTGAACCAGTCTTAACTGGATCTAGCCTTCATGTAAGTCAAGAAGAAAACCCTATCTTTCAGATCCCCATGTACCCTCATTTGGTGGGAGATACTAGTCAGTCTGCCCCAAAGTGCAGATGATTAGCAGTAACAATAACAAGTATTGACTGAAACCTACTCAGTGCCTCATGCTTTAAATGACATTGCTTTTATTGTCAATTTTCATACATGAATATAATGTATTTTGAGTGTAATCCCCTCCGTTACCTTCTTTTGTCTGCCTTTCCCTGCCTACTTCTACAGAACCCTTTATTCTTTCTAAGTAGTCTCTCTACTGTTTTGATGTGTTAAAAAATAACTTTTTTTTATGGGCTCAATATTGTGTAGGTTTTGTGGAGGTAACAATAGCTGTTATGAAGTCATCAATGCATTGGTCACTTCATGTCTGGAGGAGAGTGTCCCAAAGTCTCCTCCCCATCCTCTGGCTCTTACATTTTCTCCACCACCTCTTTGGCATTGTTCCCTGAGACTTGGAGGGCATAATAGAGGTGTCTCATTTAGCACTGAGCACATTTATTCTAACCACTTGATGAGTTTTGAGTCTCTCAGTGTACACCTTCATCTGCAAAAAGAAGCTACTCTGACCAAAGTTGAAAGCATCATTAATCTATGGTCAATAAACACAGTATAAATACAGGGCAGTGTGATGGACATGATATATCTATTTAGTCAAACAGCAGTAGTTGCTTCTAGATTCTAAAACCTTTTGGCTAGGTTTTAATACTAAGTCTGAATTCTTTCCAATGGAATGCACATAGATACAATCAAGAAAGCAGTTGGTTATTTCCATAACAGTCATGCTACTATTACACCAGTAGGTACACCTTGCCTGGTTGGTTGCTTTTATAACATGCAGGGTGGATCCACTATTGGGTAAGACTGTTGATGATTTTTCTCCCCTAGTAGCCTGGATAGCACTTTCCAATACTATGACAGCTAGACACTATGGAAGAAGCTTCTAGTTCAGTTCTAGCTTGATTTATCAGTGTTGCATCTGATTCATGTGATGTTAGCAATGAGGTCTTATACGGTTCTGGTAGACAACCAAGAGCATTGGCAATTGTATTGTTTTGGGGGCCTCCAGAACCTCTCAGATGAACAATTCACTTGGAGCTGTCACAACCCTACCACTGGGGTATTTCTTAAACAATACTGAGAGTAGCATTATCTACCACCTTACAAGTAGTTTTTTGTCACACACACACACACACACACACACACACACACACACACACACACGTATACATATTTACTTATTTTTTTTTTCCTAGGTAGGGCTTTACTCTAGCCCAGGCTGACCTGGAATGCACTATATAGTCTCAGGCTGGCTTTGAACTTAGGAAGATTCTTATACATCTGCTTCCCAAGTGCTGGGATTAAAGGTGTGTGCCACCATACCTGGCTTAATTATGTATTTTAATTAGCTACTGAAAAAGTAGATTTCTCTATGGCTTTAAATTTTTTTAGCTTTTTATTGACAGCTTCCATAATTATAGACAATAAACGATAGTTCCTCCCCACCCTCACTTCCCCGTCTCTAATCCACTTTCCATCATATCCCCTTTCCCTCTCAATGAATCTCTGTTTTGTTTCGATCTTATCATCTTTTCTTTCCATTATGAAAGTCTTGTATAGATAGTATCAGGAACTTCGAAGTCATTAATATCAAGGGCATTTTGTGTCTGGAAGTTTGCATTGCAAGCAGTCATACCCTTCCTTTGGCTCTTAAAATCTTTCTGCCACCTATTCTGCAATGGACCTTGAGCTTTTTTTTAAACCAGGGTATCACTCTAACCTAGGCTGGCCTTAAACTCATGGTGATCCTCCTACCTCAGCCTCCCGAGTACTGGATTAAAGACATGAGCCACCATGCCTGGCTACTGTGGCTTTATCATAATGGCTTCAGTTTTGGATGACCTCCTTCTACCCCCTCCTCTCTTCTACTCCCTTCCCCTGCCCCCACTCACTTAAACTTTTCCACATTTCTACTTACATATCTACCACCCCTCCTCTTAATCTGTTCTCACATTTCCCCCCTCACCCTCCTCATGGCTCCTTTCTGACCTCTACTGTCTCCTTCTTCAGTTTACATACAAGTCTAAAACATTTTAAGTTAGGCTTTATATGTGAAAGAGAATTTGTGGCATTTGTCTTTCTGAGCCTGGTAATCTTATCCAGGTCCAGCTATTTCCTTTTATCTTTTGAACATATTTTATTTTTTTATTTAAAAGAGAGAGAAAAAAGGAGGGAGGGAGAGGCAGGTAGTGTGGAGAATGGGTATTCTAGGGCCTCTTGCTACTGCTAGAAAAGGGGTAAGGGAAGGGGTGCTGGGGAGAACCTGGGTGTCATACACCATGGTGGAGGAGGGAGTGAGTTCTGGTGGGAAGGTGAGTACCTGAACTCAGATGTGGGTTCCAGTCCAAATGGTGGATCTTAAGCATTCATCGCCTACATTGTTTTATTTAATCCTCAGAACAGCCATATAATGGGTATTGATCCCTATTTTATTATAGCTCCAGAACGTGAAATATAGAGATTTCAGATATCTTGTTCCAAGTTATATAGCTAGGAAATAATAAAGGCAGATTTATCCTCTGATTTTACTTAAGATGCCAAGGTTTAAACAGTAGACCTTCTGCTGCACTGGCTCCCTAGACTTGGGGAGTGATTATTAGCACATGTGAACAATTCCTAACCTAGATCTATTCTTACAGGTAACTCACACGAGCCTCCTCTCTGGCCTGCCAGTTAAATGTAGAAGAGGTACTGATATAGCTCCTAAAACCTTCTCTAGAATTATTTGTAGTTGTAGTTGCTCCCAGCAGCTAGATTTTTATACTCTTCTGGTGTAAAATCCTCCCTTAATAGCATTCTGTCCTGTGACCCAAACACACTTGAAAACTAGTGATCCTGTGGCAAATATCTGTACTTAAAAAAGCAGCAATTCCTCCCCTCTAGTTTTCCGTTTATGAGACAGGATCTCATGTAGCTAAGGCATGCCTTGAACTCATTGTGTAGCCAGAGCTGTCCTTGAAATATTGGTCCTCCTTCCCCCCAGTAAACTCAGGGTTTTGTGCATATTGGGAAACCACTCTAGCTCTGAGCTACATCCCTAGCCCTCTCCTGAACTCTTTGGTGTTTTTGTGTTGGAGGAATTGATACTCAAGAGATTACTGGTGTTTTGTGTTATAATATTATGGGGAAAATCTATGAATATTTTCTTACTCTAAACATCAGAAGTAGCAGAAGTAGGTAGATGGCTTTATCATTAAGGGGCTTACAGCTCAAGTGGGAGAATTGCAGATCTCAGAATCCACGTAAATGCATCAGCCCATACCTGTAAGCCAGTTCTCAAGAGGCAGAGGTAGGGACAAGCTGGCAAACTGGCCTAGCCAAAGTGAGTTGTGTTCTGTGAGACCCTGTCTCAGTAATAAGGTCATCATTGAAGATACCTGATGCCAAGCTCTGGCCTTTACATGCACATGTATGTGCACCTGTCCACACACACATGAACAAGTGTATACACATGCATGCATACTATACACAAAAAAACTCATAATGTTGAAGATGTACTTGAACATCATCCTTATGTAGCTTTTGATATTATCCCTGCTCAGGAAGTGCCTGTCATCAACTATTGCCACATATAACTCCAGACCTTTATGTATTTTTATATATTTGTGTGTCATACAAAGACACACATGCATATAAGCATATATGTCTGTGTTTATTAATTTAGGAACATATATATATATATGAACACAAGTATGAAAACATAATTCATAGTTGGGTTTCCAATCTACCACAAGCTTCTAGTTTCTTCACATCTACTTTTGTCTATTTGCCATTTACTCTTCAGTCCATAAATAGATTTGCTCTTCTAAAATGCATTTGATTCCATTTTCCAATGTAACACCAATAACTTCTTACTGATAAAACCCTTAACTTTACTGAAAATGTTCTTTGTGCTTTGATTTGACCCCAGTTTTCTTTTCTTTACTGTTACAAACTTACTCTGCGACAAACTTTTTTTTTTCCTTTTTTTTCTCCCCACCATGACTCAGGGAACTGAGCGGAAGAGGGGGCGGAAAGATTGTGAGAGCCGTGGTGGGGGAGATTATCAGAGGCATGGCACCCCTCAGTAACAACACACTTGGATCAGGAGAACCCGGCTGAATACTAGGCTATCCATGGTCCCCTACCACAGACTGATCCAGACGGCCCATGGAGGAGGATATCCAGCTGACTGGGGATGGGGAGGGGGGGCAATGAGGAATTGGGGATAACAACTCATTGTTGGCCCACTAAACAATGTAACTCATTATGGACAATTAAAAAAAAAAAAGAAGGTTTAAAAAAAAAAAGCCGGGCGTGGTGGCGCATGCCTTTAATCCCAGCACTCAGGAGGCAGAGGTAGGAGGATCACCATGAGTTCAAGGCCACCCTGAGACTACAGAGTGAATTCCAGGTCAACCTGGACTAGAGTGAGACCCTACCTCGAAAAACAAACAAACAAACAAAAAGGTTTTTATTTAATTTTTGACAATTCCAAACATGCATGCTGTATTTTGATCATATTCACCCCCATTACTTTTCTAGATTTTTTTATTAGTTTTTTGAGGCAGCGTCTCGCTCTAGCCCAGGCCGACCTGGTATTCACTCTGTAGTCTTAGGCTGGCCTCCAACTGACAAACTTTTTTTCTACCTCAAAGTTCCATACTTGTGTCCAGAAAGTTCTTTTCCTTTCTGTTCACTCTGACAAAAAAATCTTTCATCAAAGCAACTTTCTTTAAATGTGTGCCAATGAGGAAGGCATTGAAGGCTAGCAGCCTCTCCCTTACCACGCTTGTCTGGACACACATCTTTCCAGGACAGCTTAATGAGCACCTATGAGCTTAGACACTAGTTACCAATTGCATTTATGTTTTCTATATGTCTTTAGCTTTTTCATGTAATTTTTCTAATAGTTCCTTTTACGATATTTAAAAAATAGATAACTTGAGATATATTGAAATTTAACACTATAACAATTAAGCATCTAGATAAGGAGAGAGAATAGGCACATGGCACTAGGTTCATACAGCAGGTGACTAGGAGTTGCTGCAGAGTGGTGAGGAGAGCAACGAAGTCTTCAGACTGGGTGGATGGGAGGGCGTGGTGAAGCTGGCAGGAACCAGTTAACCTTAGCAGCTTCAGTGGGAGAATGCTCGCTGTGCACAGCAGTGGGAAATTTCATTCATACCAAGTAATCTTATATTTTATTATGGGAAATTATTTCTCATTTGCCAAGTTTTTAAATCTGATTTTGTTTGCTTGTTTTTTTAAACAAGGCTATGCATGAGAAAGAGTTGAAGGGGATAATCTATTTTGATTTGGTAAATATAACATTGGACCTTGTGTAAAACTGATCTTAATTCACTTTTGCGTTATTCCAGGAATTAAAAAAACCTCAAATACAAGCCACCAGAGCTCAGCAGAAAGCATGAACAGCAGTGGCAATATGCAACATTATGGTGAAGCCTCTCCAGATGCCATTAGTACAAATTCCGAGGGTGCGCACGAAAACCACAGTGACTTGGTAATCACTTGAAAGGGATGCTCTGGGAGGGAGCAAATGCCACCTGCTTTCTTATGTATGTGCTGGCTACACATTTTCAGATATTAATACCTGTTATTTTCAGATGATGGATAATTACTTTGCTCCCTCTGTTGACAATGTTTCCTTGTTTAATCAATGAAGGTTTTGTGTGTGTGTGTGTGTGTGTGTGTTCTACTTTTACAATTTTATGTTTTTCCATATGAAGAAGAGAGGGTCTGCTTTCTGTCCTGTGTTTTATGTTTTGACCTATATTTAGTTTCTTCTGATACTTGAGACAGGGCCTCATGTAGCCCCAACCAGCCTTGAATTCACTGTATAGTGGAGGATGACGTTAAACTTCTATTCCTCCTGCCTCTACCTCCAAAGTGCTAGTATTATAGGCATAATACCACCATACCTGGTGATTATACTTATTAAAAGTCTGTTGATAAGGACAGTAGCTAATACAGCCATACAGTGAGGGGCTTTCTATAAAGGAAATATGTTACTAGTTTCTTTTGAGCCCTCCTAATCCAATGAAACATTCTTAGGAAAAAATATTATGTCTTGCTTTAGTGACAAAGATTTCATGTGAAAATGATATATAATTAATCTCTGCTATAAAAATGTCATCTTTTTATTGAATGAACAAAAAGAGTTTATTACCACAGGTTGAGTATCCCTTACCCAAAATTCTTGTGACCAGAAGCCTTTTGTACTTCAGATATTTTTGGATTTTAGAATATTTGCCTATGAGGGCTGGAGAGATGGCTCAGCAGTTAAGGCACTTGCCTCCAGTGCTGAAGGCCCCAGGTTCAATTCTCCAGGACCCACATAAGCCAGATCCACAAGGTGGTGGCCCTGGTGCACTCTCTCTCTCTCTCTCCTTAAAAAAAAATGAATAAATAAAATATTAAAAAAAAAAAAGCTCAGGGGGAGTGCTGAGTCACACCCCCCATCCTAGAATATTTGCCTATGCATTTGAGCTATATAAGGTATTGGACCAAAATCTAAACACAAAGTTGACTTGTGTTTTTTAGATGCCTTATACTCACATAGCCTAAAGGTAATTTTATATAATGTTATTAACGATCGTGTGCATGAAACATTTTAATGGTGTGGAATTTTCTATTTGTAGCATCATGCCATTATTCAGAAGGTCCTAGGATTCCCATTTTTTAATAGAGATGCTAAGTCTGTGTAACACTGCATCCATGTCCTATGGGTGGCAAGTACAGTTTTTGTTTGACAAGGGATAACTTTTTTTATTTTTTAATTTTTATTTATTTATTTTTTATTGTCCATAATGAGTTACATTATTTAATGGGCAAACAATGAGTTGTTATCCCCAGTTCCCCAATGCTCCTCTTCCCCGTCCCCAATCGGCTGGATATCCTCCTCCATGGGCCGTCTGGATCAGTCCTTGGGGCAGAGGACCATGGATAGCCTAGTAGTCAGCCCGGTTCTCCCAGCCCTAGTATGTTGTTACTGAGGGGGGCCATACCTCTGGATATTCTCCCCCACCACGGCTCTCACAATCTATCCGTCCCCTCTTCCACTCAGTTCCCTGAGTTGTGGTGGGTGAGTATTAAGGCTGCTTTATTGTTGAGAACTTAGGGGTCTTTGTGTCGAAAATCGTTGGTATCTGTCTCACTGGCTTATCCTGTGTTGATTGAATGGCTGTGGCTGTGGCTGTGGGTCTCTTGACAAAGGATAACTTTATTTTTAAAGACTAGTGGTTGTTTCTTTTATTGTTTTGAATTATCAGCATACTAATATTATTTATGCAATCATTAATAGATGTCAGTTGTGGTGTTTAAAATTACTGGTATTAATGGGGAAATTGACATCCGAGGAGAAGATACAGAAATCTGTCTTCAGGTGAACCAGGTGACACCGCACCAGTTAGGCAATATCAGTCTCCGGCATTACCTTTGTAATCGTCCACTTGGTAAGACTTTTTCCAAAAACTACTTTTAGTACAAACTCCTTCAACATGATTTAAATTTACTTTATATTTTATATATGACTCATTAGTAGTCCTCTTTGTTATTTCAAAATCTATATCCTACCTCAACATTACTGAACTTGTGCACTCTTAGATTATTTTCAGATGAACAACTTTTTATTTGTAGCTCACTTAATACTACATTCTGTTACTTTGTTTCATTTTGCTCCTGAAAAAAAAAAAACTATAAAATGCCTTATATATGTGGGTTATATGAGCAGTGTTTTATACCCTTATTTTATCCCAGTTGTCTCAGTTTATTGAAGATGATTAAGAAAAATAGAAAGGAAAATGACAGCGGTATGAAGGAGATAGTTGAAGGAAAAGAAAACCAATAGCACATAGTTAGCTTGAGCATTTCAAACAGTAACAAGCCATGTTAGTGCAATGAGCAACAGTTTGAAAACACTAGTCATTCTGATAGGAAACCTGGCAAAGTTGCTTTTGATTTTGTTTGGCTTCTATATATTATGTAGATGTTGGAATCCTTTTAAGGGAAGACATGGCATAGTAGATCCATGTTGGAAGGGATAGTAATAGCAAGGAGTATTTTTGATTAATAAAGTTGTAATTTTGTTTTTATCTCTGCTTCAGAATGTGTTTTTGTGGTGTTGGGGATCAGTTCTGGTGCTGAATTCTTTGGAGTTGATGTATATATAGAGACACAGAGATATCTGTATAGAGAGACAAAAGGCAGAGTGAAATATTAACCAATATTCATTGCTCATTTCTGATTGCTGTTTTCCTTCTTTTCTTTTTTCTGCTTTTGAGACAGGGTCTCATTCCACATTCCAAGCTGTCCTTGAACTTGTGATCTTCCCACCTCTTTTACTGTGTTCTTTCTTTATTTTTCAAACATTTATTTATTTATTTATTTATTTATTTATTTATTTATTTATTTATTTATTTGTAAGCAGAGAGAGAAAGAGACAGAGAGTGAATGGGCTTCCAGGCCTCCAGCCACTGCAAATGAACTCCAGATACACACACCACCCTATGCATCTGGCTTTACATGGGCACTGGGGAATCAAACTCAGGTCCTTAACATTTTGCAGCAAGCGTCTTAACCACTGAGTCATCTCTCCAACCTTTTGTTCCTTATTTTGAAACAGGGCATAGTCTGGCTGCAAACCCTTGATCCTCCTGTCTCAGCCTCCTGAGTACTGGAATTAGTGGTGTGTGCCACCACTCCTAGTATTTTTACCTAATTTTGTAAAAATTAAAAATGAGGTGTTAAACATGTATAGAAAATATTGAAAGAATGATTCCAAACATATAGTATTTGTATTATTTATTTTGAGTGCTAATAACTAGTACTAACATTAAAAATAATTCTGAACCTGAAATAAAAGTTTTAACAATAATTCTTCATTCTGAGTTATGTACACCTATCTGTGGTAAAGCACACAACTCTTGTAACCCTTTCCCGTAGAAACATAGATACATCATGCAGGGAAATGAAATGCCTTTTCTATCTTGAATTTAATTATGAAGACTCAGAGTTAATGTCACACTTCAGAACCAGAGTAGCTTTGACTTTCCAGAATATTTAGCTTATTAAAAGTATATATATATATATATATAGCAGAGAGTGGGGATGAGAGAGAGAATGAGCATGCCAGGGCCTCCTGCCACTGCAAATGAACTCCAGATGTATGTACCACTTTGTGCATTTGGCTTTATATGGGTACTGAGAATTTCAATCCAGGCCATCAGGCTTTGCAAGCAAGTGCCTTTTTACTGCTGAGCCATCTCTCTATCCCTTAGCTTTTTTTTAAATCTGGTGTGATCTGTGAACTTTGAAATTCATCACATTTGTCTACCTTTCTTTTGCTAGGAAGCCCAGTTTTGTGCCACCTTTACCACAGAAAACTAAATAACATTTTGGTTTGTTAACCTTGCCTTCTATATTCACATTTCCTCTTCTTACATTTTTTTTACTCATTTTTATCTGGTTGTACCATGTGATTGTTTACTTCTGTGTTTTTTGAATCTAGGCAACATAAAATAAATAAGCAAGATAGTCCCTGGGTTTCAGTTCACAAATGCTTTACTGTAGAGATTCCCTTACCTATAACAACAATAAAAACGTTTTCTATGAAATTTCTGTTGAAATGTTAAAATTTGTTTTTAAATTTAAATTATTTGTATCTCTATAAACTACCCATATATATTTTTGGAACAAGATCAAGGCATAAATAAATGTATGTGTGCATATATATGTGTGTGTGGGTTTTATATATATATAAATTTGAACTTCAGTATTAAATTTTTCTAGTAGGAACATTTTAATGAGGTCTTATCTACTTACTTTCTCATTACTCACTTGCATATTTAATGATAAAAATGCAAAACCATGCAGTTTTGTTGCTTCCTAAGAAATAGCCCAAACATCACTTTATGTTTCATCACAGTCATCTATTTTGTTTAAACATAAAGATAGGTACTCATACCAAACACATCTATATATCCAAAGTACATATCATGTTAGAATTATATCATGCTTTTTTTCCTTTTAACAAAAATTGAAAATCTAGAAGAATCAATGCTGTTATGGTTGAAAGTTGCCTAGAAAAAAAGTGGGTTTATGATATGCATGGTATAATATGTATATATATTATAGAATATTATTTCAGTTAGGGACAAATATTAAAACTTTCATCTATTTAATGTACAAAGTTACTATGACCTATTTCTTTTATACAAATAATGATTTTAGTATCATTGCAAACATGATTTTTTTTTTACTGTTCATTTCCTTAGGTTCTGATCAGAAAGCTACAATTCATTCCAAATCCTGTCCTGAGATTTCTCTGAAGTTTGAAAGTGGTCCTGGTGCTGTAATACACTCTTTGCTTGCAGAAAAAAATGGATTTCTCCAATGTCATATAGAAAACTTTAACACCGAATTTCTTACATCTTCTCTTATGAATATTCAACATTTTTTGGAAGATGAAACTGTTGCAACAGTAATGCCAATGAAGATACAAATTTCTAACACAAAAATAAATTTAAAAGTATGTTAAAAGATAATTTTTAGTTTTCATGCCTATCTGGACTTTGATTTATGTCTTAAAATCTGCCCTCTCAATAATATAATATCTACTATTTAGATTTTATTAAAATGAAGTTACTTGTTTATATGGTGAATGATATAGAAATCCTTTGAAATTAGAAAATGTCAAACTAAAACAGGCAATATTTTAACTCATAAAAAAATAGGATTGAGCCAGGCGTGGTGGTGCACACCTTTTGTCTCAGCACTCAGGAGGCAGGAGTAGGAGGATTGCCATGAGTTCGAAGTCATAGTGAATTCCAGGTCAGCCTTGGCTTAGAGTGAGACCCTACCTCAAAAAAACCAAACAGAAAAATTGGATTAAAGAAACCTTGGATTGAAGGGGTGGCAGGTAGCTCAATAAGTGCTTGCTTTAGAGGCATGAAGGACCAAGTTTGATCTCTAGTACCCACCTAAAATTGCCAGGTATGGTGGTGCCTATAATCCTAGCACTGAGGAGGGGCTTGCTGGCGAGCCAGTCTAGCCTAGTGGTTGAGTTCTAGGCCAAGGAGTGACCCTGTCTCCAAAGGAGGTGAATGAACTGTGGTCCTGAGGAAAATACCTGAGCTTGTCTTCTGGTCTCTCTACACTCACACACGTGTATATTTATCTGTATACACACATGCCCAGATAGACTGAAATAATGTGTCTTTAAAATGATTATTTCTGCTTTATCACTCATTGTGTAAGGACATGCCAGTGTTTTCTCTTACCTGCAGGATGACAGTCCACGGAGTAGCCCAGTGTCCCTGGACCCGACTCCCGTGACTGTGCGCATAGATCACCTCGTGGTGGAGAGAGATGGCGATGGCTCTTTTCATATCAGAGGTATGCATGAAATTAAGCTCATTGAATGCCGTACCTTTTGAAGTTATTTACACTTACTGTTTACTTTAGATGAGTGTGTCTATGCAGTTGTAGATGGTTGGGGGCGCTTTTAGTACTTTAGTGTAAAATACCATCTATGTATGAACTCAGGAAATAACTTGTCCGTGTTTGGCTCAGTGCCTGTTCTGAAAATGTGTCTTGGATAAAAATGAGAGAGAGAGGCTTCATGGCACTGCATGGCTGTTAATCATAGATCTTAGTTGTACCTTTTTGGTTTGTTTTTGTCTTTTTCTTGTTTCTTTGTTTTATGCATGAATACAATGTATTTTGATTTGCCCGTTACTTCTCTTACCCTCCTCCCACTCTACTAAGCCCCTTATTCTTACCAGTTAGACTCCTTCCCTCTCATGTCTTTTGTGTTTGTGTCTCACTGAGTATGAGCATGGGTGGGAGGCATATTTACTGGTGCATGGGCAACTTAACCAGTGCAGTATCACTAAGTAAAATGTCTCCTCCTCTCAGAGCTTCTCCTACAAAAGTGAGGTCTCATGAGCCCCTTCCCTATTATGAAGGTTTGTGCCATGCCATGTCTAGAAGATGGCATTCCAGAACACCCCTTTCTCCAGTTCTTCCATTCTTTCTGCTTTTTCTTCCATGAAGTTCCTTGGAAAGGGGTATATGCATATCCCATTTAGGGCCAAGCACTCAACAGTGACTTACTTCAGAACTTTTTACAACTTTTGATTTTCCAAAGTAGTTGCTGTCCACTGCATAAAGAAGCCACTCTGACCGAAGCTGAGAGCAGCATTAATCTATGGGCATAAATATAAATATGTAGAAGGTAGTTAGATGAGCATGACATGTCCAATGAACAAAATACCAATAGAACATTCTCAGGGATTATGACCTCCCAGCCATGGGATTTTGCTTGTTTATAGTACTAATCAGAAAGCACTTATCCCCATAACAGACATGCCATTATTATACCAGTGGGCATATCTTGTCTAGCTGGTCAGTTGTGGAGTACACGGAGTCTACCTCTGGTTAAGACTGTCAATGATTTCTCTCCCCTTGAAGTCTGTGTGGCACCTTCCAGACCTATGGAAGCTAGTCAGCAGAGAGGAAGCCTCCAGCTCAGTTCCAGCATGATCTCTGTCCTGTAACTGAAGCATTTGATTGTCTCATTGGTAGATTTTATCATCCCCCTCACGTCATCAGTCAGATACATTGTAGATTCTTCCCAGGGAAGAAGTGAGAAATAGGGCCAAGAAAGTTAGAAGCACTGTACTAGGAAAGTCATTCCTCAGATGCAGAACTCCCCCCTCCAGCACACCGAGGTTACGCATACAGGTACTGCATTGTGAGATCACCACCTGTGCTGATGCCTAGACACAGACCCCAGTAGTATTTGCATACTGACTAACAATAAATTCCTTTTGCAGCTGCTCAGTTCAAGTGTCACAAAGTCCTCCTTCTCAGAGGGTGACTGTGACAAATTAGAACCAGCCTCCATAGTCTAGAAAGTGGAATAAGTGTTCATCTCATAATTTTCTGGTCATTGAGAAAACTACCAATCAGCACTCATAGTCAAACACAACATTTTATAGCTGCTTAAGTAGAAAAGGAGCTTGTGGATTTGACTGGAATGGAATCGAGTTGAGAGTTCAGAGACTTCTTCATTACTTGATTTTTACAACACTGACAAAATAATTAAATGGAGGAAAGAATAGCCTTTTTTCAAATGGTGCCAGAGTTACTAGATAGCCATATGAATGAACACAGTGAATCCTTTTCCTCTGTCACATAAACTTAAATTAAGAGGATCAGAACCTTAGCTGTAAGAGCTAAAACTATGAAATTCTTACCAGAAAACAGGAATATATCTTGACCTTGGACTAGGCAAAGCCTTTTCGGGTACCATCCTAAAAACACAAACTACAAAAGAACTATCAGAAAGTGAAAAGACAACCCGTAGATTGGGAGAATGTATCTGGTAATTTATGTATCTGATAATGGACTGCTATATAGATTATCACTTAGTAGTAAAAAGAAAACTCAATTTTAAAGTGGGGAAAGAAATTGAGTAGATGTTTCTCCAAAGAAGATATATAAATGGTCAATGAACATATGAAAAAATGTTTGACATCATTAGTTATAGGAAAATACAGATTAAAGCTACAATGACATACCACTTCACACTCACTGGGATGATTATAACCAGAAAAGCATTAGCAAATATTGTTAAGTTGTGGAGAAATTGGACATCTAATACATTGTTGGGATTATAAAGTGGCACAGATAGTTTGGAAACAGTTGGACAGTTTCTCAAAAAGTTCAATAGTTACACATGACTCAGCAGTTTCAGTCTTCAATAAAAAGTGTAAACAACCCAGACATTGTTAGATATATAGATATCTCTATAGAATGGAATATTATTCAACAATGAAAAGAATGATGAAAGTGATATATTTACAACATGAATAATTTTGAAACCATTATGTTAAAAGTCAGTCACAAAGTGACCCCAGATTATGTGACTCCATCTATAAGAAGTGTCAAAAGGGTTGGAGAAGTGGCTCAATGAGTAAAGTGCGCTTGCTGCACCAGCATGAGAACCTGAGTTTAGGTCCCTAACCCCATGTAACTATTGGCCATTGTGCTGCATAGTTGTAATTAAATCACCATGCATCCCTGGAACTCACTAGCTAGGTAGTATATAGAGTCAGTGAGCACAGGTTAGGTTAGAGATAGCTGTGTCTCCAAGAATAAAAGAGCAATTGACTGGGCTTCTACATGCACACATACACATGAACAAGCATATGTAGACACATGTACAACGTACTACATAAACACACACAAAAGGAAAAACACGATGTCCAGAATAGGCAAATCCATAGAAACAGAAGTAAATTAGTGGCCACATGCCTGAGCAGCTGGAATTGGAAAGCATTGAGAGGAGATGGCTACTGGATGTGGGGATTTTTGAGGACGATGAAAATGTTAAATATGGTGATGGCTTCATGGACTGTACACACTAATTCACTGGATTATGCACGTACAATGTGCAACCAGGCTCAAGGGGTATGTCTAAGGATCTATACCTCCAACCATGGCATGGTTCCATGGTGGGAAAGACTGCTCCTGCCCCTGGACAGTAGATTTGACTCTACTGCCATTTACTGCTTCACAAAATCACCTTTAGTATAGTGGCCCAGTCAACACTATTTCCACTTTCTACTGGGAACCCGACCTATGGCTACTGTCAGTGCTGCTCCTTCTAGAAAGCAGTTGACTTCTCTTCTTTCCCTTGGCTTGTCACACTTGAAAGTCAAGGGTGAGTGTGATCTAATTAGCAGCATCTTGGTTATATGCATGGAAAGGGATCTGGGAGACATGTATTGAAGGAAGTAATTTTTACCTTACAAAACTAAGTATGCAATTCATTAAATACAGGAAAGAATCCATATGACAGCCAAAATGAATGACAAAAAGTCTGTAAAACTTGTAATTATAAACAAGAAGTTGGGCTGGGGAGAAGGCTCAGCAGTTAAAGGTGCTTGCTTGCAAAGCCTGATGGCCCAGGCTTGATTCTTCAGTATCTATGTAAAGCCAGGTACACAAATTAGGGCATGCATCTGGAGTTCATTTGCAGTGGCAAGAAACCCTGGCATGCCCATACCCTCTTTCTTTATCTCCTCCTTTTCTCTGCAAATAAAAATTAATTACTTAAAATGAAAAATAATAGAGAAACTAAGAAACTTAGAGTTAAGCTCAAATAATTGTTAATTATATAAGAATACAACTTTTTCAAAATGTACCATTAAATTTCCAGATTATGTCAGTATAAGAAGTTTCAGTGTAGAAAAACTAAGTAGATTAGGGAAGTAAAATTTTGCTAAAGTTGTGGCTTTTTTCAAGGGTAAGTATAACATTACACCTTGATAGAACAATGTAAGCTAACATGTACATTTCAACAGTTAATGAACAGCTTTTAGCCATTTAGGACATAGGACAAACTGAACCAAAAATAGTCAGTACAATCAAAGATAAGAAAGTATGGTAAATAGAAAACATTGAGTCATCACAATGCGCATGAATGGCTTAAATTCCTGTTACATTCAGAGGTGCCAGTTGGGAAGAAATACCATTCCAGGTATACACATCATAAAAGTTATTTTCCTAAAATAAAACAATACATCAACACTGAAAAATAGGGTGATGAAAATATATATACTGGACATACAATGAAAAATGAATATTAGGTAAAGTTGAATTTAAAACAAAATATAAAACAACACAGAAATTTTTAAAAATATTTTTATTTATTTGCAAGCAGAGAGAGAGATAAAGACAAATTTTAAATTTTATTTTAAATCTATTTTTGACACTTTCATATAGCATAAATAGTTTTATAAAGATCACTTCAATTTGAGAATTTCCTTCCTTCCTTCCTTCCTTCCTTCCTTCCTTCCTTCCTTCCTTCCTTCCTTCCTTCCTTCCTTCCTTCCTTCCTTCCTTTCGTTTTTTTTTTCAGTGATTGAATCTCTTTGACCGATACACATCTATGCATACTGAACCCTGAGTCCATTTGGGTAGTTACATATTCCTTAGGAATCTCTTTTATCCATATTATTTAATTTGCTAGCATAAAGTCATTCTTTTATAGTCATTCTTATTTTTGTAAGGTTGGTAGTACATTCTCTCTTTTTCTGATTGGAGTAAATTTTTCTTAATTATTTGAAAGAATGAATTTGATTTAACCATTTTTTTTTTATTTTTCTGTCATATAACACTGTCCTCATAGTGGTAGAAACACAAATTTATTTTAAAACTAATTTTTCACAATAAAACTTTAAAAATTCCAATATTTGTAAATGTTCTCTGAGCATTTTATTTGTTCCATCAGATTCTCGTGTATTTAACACTGAGGATGACTCAGTGCTGCTGACCAGTGGGAGGAAGGAATGGAAGAAACCACACAGCATCACTCAAGCCACTCAGACGAGTCCACAGGTTCCTTGGCCTTCTCAGTCAGTCATTTTTCCTGAGGGCCCATTTGACTTTACCAGGGAACAGGTAAGAGGGCCCTGATCCAGATTAGTTTTACCAATTAAAATAATGAAATAGTAAGATACAAACAGCTAAAACATGTTATATATTTGAATAAAGTATATTGATGTGTGTTATTGTACAAAGACACTGCTAGATGCTATAGTTATGATTTTGAGAAACACTAATCCCTTCTATCCTCCCATAGTACTATCAATATTTTTGTGATTTTTTTCTCCCAGGATGTTTTCTATTTTTAAATATTAATATTCAAGTGCATATGTGGTATTTCTTGCCTATGTATGTGGAATATGCAAGTGTATGTACTATGCAGCACCCTGTGTACACTTGCCTGTAGCAGCACACTTACCTATTTAACAGGCTAGAACTGACCATTAATTGTTCTGCTCCATCATTCTCCACCCATTCTTACTTGAGTTAGAGTCTTTCTGAACCCAGAGGTGATTTTCCATGAGCTCTGGTGATTTGTGGGCCTCTACTGCCAATGGACTGCATGAATAGATGATGCATGTGGTCAAGGCCAACTGGTTATGTGGTTTCTGGGGATGGAAATCTAGATGTCTCTCAGTCTGTTATACTTAAATAGGAAGTACTCTTAACCACTGATCCATCTCACCAGCCCCTCTATATGACATTTTAATGTAACATTGTTTTGCTTCATGCTTATTTTAATGGCTGAGTAATATGGATGTGGATATATATTATCATTTCTGGACCTTCTTAACATTTTTCAACATTCAAGTGCTTCTGATTATCTGCCACTATGAATACACAAAATGTTCAGTGAACTTTAAAGTCTTTATGATGCAACTACAGAATGAATTCATTTATCTGTTACCAAGAATTTACTGGATGACACCTCTGAATTAGGAATGTGCAATTGAGCAGGATACTTACTCTCAAACTAGAACTCTAAACCAAAGTCTAGTGGGAAAGACAAGAATTCGTGATCAGTAGTCACAGAGTGTTGTCCTTGGTGCTATACTACAGATTTGAGAAGTATTAGAAATCAGCCTCATTTGGTCTGTATGTAGAAATTCTTAATCTGAGGCTTATAGACAAAATTCTAAAATTAAAAGCCAGTGTTTTAATGTATCCCTGTAGATGTAGAACATCCTTTTTTATTTCATCCTAATACTCAGGAGCTAAGGGATGTCTGGGAGAGAACAAATACTTGAACTAAATCTTAAAGAGGGAAGGCTATCTAGAAGAAAATGTCTACTGGGACATTCAGAATGTGAGCCTGGAACTCAGGGGAGAGAGAGCTGTGCTGCATTGGGCAATCTGTGGTCAAGTTGAGTCATAGGAGTGCGTAAGATCATTCAAGAGAGTGATAAGAGAAAATGTCAGTTAAGATGTCTATTAGGATGTGAAAATTTAAGAGTTCTGAAAGACGAAGAAGGGCACAGATGGACAACTACAGGCAGGAGGAGGTCAATAGTGTCTCAAGCCACAGAGAGGGTCCCTGGATGTTACAGTGAAATAAAATCACTATTACATTTGAAATGAGTTAATTAGTATTTTGAATTGCTGGGTCAAAATTTAGGAATGTCTTTAATTGCATAAGTGTTTTCAAATAGTGTCTCAAAGCAATTTTCTGCACTCACTGAATAATTTACCGTCCCATGCGTCACACCTTCGGATACTATATAAGAGTCACATTTTCTGGAAATTACTAGATTCTTGTGTCATTTCAGCTCATGGCCGAGAATGAATCTCTGAAACAAGAGCTGGCCGCAGCTAAAATGGCCCTGGCAGAGGCTCACTCGGAAAGAGATGCGCTTGTCCATCAGATGAAGAAGATGACCCTTGACCAGCAGAACTCAAGTGTAAACATTTACAGTGTGGATGTAGCCAATTCATGAAGATTTTCCTTTACCTGGACATAAAGGGAAATGGAATGTGGTGAAGTAAAGACTGTTCCACAGGCAGTTTAGAAAGTATTAGGTATGGACATAGCAGGCCTGTGTGTTGGGGTGGGGGGGTGTTTAGCTTATTTTTCAACTGGTATGATCTGATGAAGTCAGCACATACTGTAACATAATTACATGGCTACAAAAAGATGCCATTTCCTAATTTTGATATTTGAAAGAAAAATGAAAACCTTTTGGGTTCACAGAATGCTGAGTTCATTTCTCACCTTTTGTTATTATTTACAAAGAATCAAATGCTTTTAGAGCTAATATTAAAGAAAAGGAGGCTTACATCTTAAATGTTATTAAAATTATGTACTTAACCTATAATTGTTATAAAAAGTCCAATCAGATTAATAAATTACAGAATCATAGAGCTTACAAACTGAAAAATCTTCACCCTCCTGGACTTAAAGGAACTTGAAAATGTGAAAAAAAGTCACATTAAATGATGGGTAAACTATGTTAGTGGAAATTATAATTTTCAACAAAAGATGGTACGTGTGTAAAAAAAGCACAAATTTTATTAGAGTATATGGGTAAATGACTTAAAAGGCATTACTTGTACATTCCTTTACATACATATTATTACAAGTAAAAGAGTAATTTATCCTGCTGTATTTGGCAGTATTTGTAGCTATAAAAATTTTAATTAATACTATTTATATTATTTCTTTATTTTCCTTTTTAAAGAGAATGTTTTCAGAGAAGTTGCTTTTCACATATGTAAAGAACAATTTCATACCATTCCATAGTACATGAGACTTTGCACATACTGAAAATATAAAGGTAGTTTTGATTAAAGCTCTGTCATATACATATGTGTGTATATATATATATATATATATATATATATATATACATACATTCTTCTATAGTAAGAGTCTTTGGTCTTTGGTAATTTCAAATTCTATTTTCTAAGGATTAAGGTTGAAAACAACACGAGAGAATCCTAATCATGCATTATGAAATAAAAGTACATAAGTATTTTAAGGAACACGGTTTTGAAGATAAAATATATTTCTGATAGAATTAAACTAAGTGGTGTCTATTTTGAAATTCACATTCTTAAATATAAATATATCTGAGATAGACCATAAAACAGCTGGACTTTTTCTTTCTTTAAGATACTTGAAAATTCTCACATTGTAACACTTTATGGTGCTCTGCTTGTTTGGCATGACTGACACAGTCATCCCTGCACCTGAGAGCCTGAGAACAGCTACATGCTTCATTTATATTGTCTATTGGAGTGACTGAAGTTTTATTGAAAATAATACTGACCTCCTTCTGTATCATCCCTTTTTATCATTACTTAAAAATACAGGCACTGTTGGTAGATCCAAGGATACAGCCAAGAACAAATTCAATTGATTTTTTTTTACCTCAGAGTATTTAAAAACTCATGTAAAACTATGTTATCTAAAGTGTACAATAAACTTATATTAAGTGCAAGGGTTTCATTAAAGATTTGAAATGTATAGCTCGCCAACATTATGTTTCTAGGTATATATTCCGCAAACACAATCTCATTATGGAAAAGAAGAATCTTTAATGAGCTGGAAAGTGTTTCTCAGGATTTTGACCTAGTCTATATAAATTTTAAATTTTTCTATGGTACAATTGTTTAATGTTAATAGACACTGAATGTTTTCCTTATTTCTTTAAAATGTATTTGGCCTTTCCAAGAGAAATCATATAAACAGCAGCGATGATAATATTCTGACCACTCTATAATGTTTTGTCTGATTTTTTTTAAAAAGGTGTACTGTTTTATAGAGGTTTAGGAACCACCTCCAAAACCATCTTGGTAATTTCTACAGTGAACCTTTGAGCTGGGCATTATTCATCTGTTAGAAGTTTGAGAGTGGGGAGAGAAGAGGGGACCTTAAGGCTCAGAAAGAAGAGATACATTGACTAAAACCACAACTAATAATAACCTGTTTGTTTTTTAAAAAAGACTTTTCATTTATTGATTTATTTGAAAGAGAAAGACAGACAGAGTGAGTATGAGTGCCACCAAGGCCTCCTGCCACTGCATATGAACTCGACATTTGCACCACTAGAGCATATGGCTTTCTGTGAGTACTGGGGGACTCGTACCTGGCCATCAGGCTTTGCAAGTGAGCACCTTTAACTGCTGAACCATCACTCCAGCCTCCTATTTTTTTTTTAATTATTTAAAGCCCACTTACATGCTTTTTTATTGTAGCCTAATCATTTAATACACATTTTCCAAGTCCAGGGGTAAGGAGAGGAGTCACTGTCTTACCTGCTTTCTTTCAAAGATGACTATATATTTTTTTTAATTATTGTATTGGGAAGGGGGAGCATTCTGGAAATGAATGCCAGGTGCTTGCACCATTTTTTGCATCTGGCTTTACATGGGTGCTGGGAAATGGAACCTAGGCTGACAAGCTTTGAAAACAAGCACTTTTAATCACTGAACCATCTTCCCAGCCCCAGAGATGACTCTAATATTTTAATAATATTTGTGTGTTGATGTAGGTGTCACTGTGTCTTATATAAATTACTTAAAAGATAGTAGGACAATTTTTGTTTTATTAAATTAACCCCAAACTATTTATCAGGGTGAGAAATACAGGAATAATACCATAATAAATTTTACCAGGATTTTTACAGTGACTATTAATTTCAAATAAAAGTTATCTTGATTTTTTTTAGTTAAATCTCTAGTGGGAATATGTTAATGATCAGAGAACAGAAGTGGTAATTGCATATTGCTTTTTATTTTTGTTTGGGGGACTTTTTGTGTTTAAAAATTTTTTTTAAAGGAAGAATTTTTAAAATATTTTATTCATTTTCAAGCAGATACAGAGAGAAAGAGAGAGAGAGAGAGAGAGAGAGAGAGAGAGAGAGAGAGAGAGAGAGAGAGAGAGAGAGAGCACAGCAGGGCCACCACCTTGTGGGTCTGGCATATGTGGGTCCTGGGGAATTGAACCAGGGGCCTTAGGCACTGGAGGCAAGTGCCTTAACCGCTGAGCCATCTCTCCAGCCCTTGTGTTTAAAATTTTATTGATAAGAAGGAATAATTTTTGATGTACCAAATGATGTCTTGATTATATGCATGCATTGTGGAATGGCTAATTCAATTTAGCATACATATTAATTCACATGCTTTTTGTGTGTGGTAATAGGACTTAAAATCTATTTGACAGTTTTCAAATATATTTTTCTTAATTGTACTCACCATAATTTAAAGTAGATTTCTTGAATTTATTTCTCCTAGCTGAAATTTTATGTCCTGCAACAAATATCTTTCCACTCCCAAACCACCTTTGATAACTATTTTAGTCTCTGTTCCTATGAGTTCCACTTTTTTGCACTCAACATTTAAGAAATCATATGGTATTTGTCTCTGTGTCTGGTTTATTTCACTTGTATAATGCCCTCCAAGTTCATCCATGTTATTACAAATAATAGGACTGATTACTGTTCTGTTCTATATATATTCCTCATTTAAAAAATATTTGCAAGCAGAGAGAGAGCGAGAGCGAGAGAGAGTGTGTGTGTGTGTGTGTGTGTGTGTGTGTGAGAGAGAGAGAGAGAGAGAGAGAGAGAGAGAGAGAGAGAAAATGAATGGGTGTGCTAGATCCTCCAGCCATTCATTGCAAACCATTGCAAATGAATTCCAGATGCATGCATCACTTTGTGCATCTGGCTTTTCATGTGCAATGGGGAATCAAAACTGGGTTACCAGGCTTTGCAAGCAAGTGCCTTTACCACTAAGCCATCTCTCCAGCCCCCCCCTTTTAAATTTTTTTGGGTGATGTCCAGACTGCTTTTCATAGTGGCTATACTATTTCATTTCTACCAAGTGTAAATAAGGTTGATTTTTCTTCATGACCTCACTTAAAGTTGTCTGTTTTATGATATTTGCAGTTTTAATTTGCACTCCACTAATTATTAGTGATTCCAAGCAGTTTTCATATCCCTGTTGACCATTTGCTATTTTAAAACTTTATTGACAGCTTCCATAATTATAGACAATAAACCATAATTCCCTCTCCATTCCCACTTTCCCCCTTTCATATCCACCCTCCATCATATCCCCTCCCCCTCTCAATTAGTCTTTATTTTTATGTCATCATTTTTTTCCTCCTATTATGAAGGTCTTGTGTAGGTAGTGTCAGGCACTGTGAGGTCATGAATATCAAGGCCATTTTATGTCTGGAAGTTTGTGTTGTAAGCAGCCCTACCCTTCCTTTGCTCTTAAATTCTTTCCACCACCTCTTCTGCAATAGACCCTGAGCCTCAGAAGGTGTGACAGAGATGTCTCAGTGTGAATACTCCACTGTCACCACTTCTCACCACAGTGGTGTCTTTTGAGTCATCCCAGTGGTCACCGCCACCTGAAAAGAGAAGTTTCTCCAACCAGAAGTTAGAGTAGCATTAATATATGGGTATATGCATTTAAACAAGTGCGTATAGAGCAGTTGGTTTCCCCCATAACAGACATGCCACTTTTGCACCAGTTGGCACATTTGACCTGGCTGGCCAGTCTTAAGGCTTGCAAGGTCCACTGCTGTTTACCACTGTTGATGGCTTCTCTATCCCATAGGGCTGCATGCAGCCAAAGCTTTTTCCAGCTTTCTGTCAGCTGGTTAACAGGGAGGAGTTTTCCTGTTCAGCATGATGTTTTTATAAGTCATTGGATATAATGACTTACAATAGAAGGTATGTAAATCCCTGTTAATACATATTAAAATTTCTGGTTTCTGGCCAACACTTGAAAGTTTTAAAGAAGATTACTGAGAAATATGAAAGTGAAGTCTTCCTTTCTGCTTTGTTTGTATTATAAAATATTGACATAAAGTTTCAGTCCTAGAAAAAAATAACCAAGAAGGCTAATCAGGCATTATTAAAATCCTGAAATCATTTATGTACAAAGGCAGTAGTACTATTTAATGTATATACCAGCTTTTGCTTTTGGTGTGCTTCAGGTTCTCAATTAAAAATCCATTTGTCCAAAACTATGTGGCAAGTGAGACTTCTCACATTCTTGATATAACTCTTCTCCAGTTATGTTTGGAAACATTATAGAAACCAGGAGATCATTTTTAATAAAGCACCTTGATCAGTAAAACAAAACTGAAATACTAAGTCACAGATACCACCAAAAAAGTGAAAATTTTCAAAATGGATGCATGAATAAAATAAAGGGAGAAGTCATAAGTGCCCTTGAAGGATAATGGGGACGATATTTAAAACCACTCTAGCTATGGTAGATGTATTTTCAGAGCAGGAGCTTTTAAAAGTAAGTAATAGTAAATGACTCAAGGATAAGGAAGTGAACAAAATTCCAATAAATAAGCACTTGAGAAAGATAAACAATTTCCCTATGTTTGTATTATACGAATTAGAATCTAAAGTGCCAGAAAAGAAGATACAGACAAAAAAATTTCAAGTTTATATGAAAACAGGCATTTCTATAAATTTTCAAATTAATGGCACACTCAATCTAAAAAATGGCAGGTCCACGCATATTTCTTTAAAATGTTAGATTTTCCTACATCAGCACAGATATTTGAGAATTACTATATGTATGAGAGTCTGTCTTATATTTCATCAGAAGCTCAGTTCATGCTTTGCCAGTTTCACATGTCCCATTAATAATCACACCCGCTTTTTTGCCTTCAAAAAGAATTAATGGTTGATAATTTTTGTTGAGTGGCTGATTTTTCTTAATGGAATTGAGGATTAAACCCAGGGCCATGTGGATGCTAGACAAGAGCCCTACCCCCAAATATATGTCTTCAGCCCTTGATCTTTTGTTTTAGTCTACTTGGGATAGTTTGATCTGTACAGATGCCATTTTAGTATGACCAGTTTAGGGATAAGTGTAAAGAATATAAAAACATGTACTGGTAATCTGGGAGTGACATGATTGTCATCACAACAAACACTCAGGAGGCTGAAACAGGAAGGTTGTGAATTCAAGCCAGCCTGGGCTACATAGCAAGACCCTGTCTCCAAGAACAAACTCTGCATGCATGCATACATACATAATTCTGTGTTTACTTTTCCTTCCTGCTTGTATAATCATTAGTGAAGTATGTTTTATAAAGTCAAAGAATAAAATCAGTCCTCTCACCAAAACAAATCCAGAATTTCCCAACAGGCAGTGCCCAAATAATGACTCAATTTCTTAACAATGATAAAAAAAATACTAGTGCATAAATCTTTTTCTTTTGAGTGTTTTTTCTACTTATTAATAACAAATATCTCCCTATTTCTGTCCATTTGTCTCCTGCCAAGTATTTCCTTTTCTAGGCTCATCAGCTCCGTTCCTCAGAAGACATGGTTTGACCCTCTTTACCATTTAGATGTGGTTATATAAGTTAGTGTGCTTTGTCTACATGTAAAGGGAAACTACTACTAAAAATACTATCCTAAAAGTGGTTTAAACATAAGTAGCTTCTATAAGGAAGGCAGCACATTTGGAGATGGATGATTGCAGGTGCATATTGATGTCAGCCAGGACCAGATTCTTGCTGTCTTGCATCTCTGCCACATTTTATCCTCACACTTAGCCTCATGGTTGCCTGAATCTGCTCATAAAACCTTATTAAACACAGCTACATCCAAAGTCAGGAAATAAAGACATCTCTTTCCTCCACATGTTTCTTCCCTCCCTTCCTACCTCTCTTCCTTGCTTAAGGAGCTTTCTCTCCTTCTTCCCCCTCCCTGGAGGTAGGGTCTTACTCTCTAGTTCCAGGCTGGCCTTGAACTCATATCAGTCCTCCTACCTCTGCCTCCAGAGTGCTGGGATTATAGGTGTGTGCCATCACACCTGGCTCTTTTTTTTTTTCCATAGGAGGTTCTGCTAACATCTTTCTTTAAATTTTTAAAAATAGCTTTTATTTATTTGCAAGCATAGAGAGACAGAGAGAGAAAAAATGGGCATACCAGGGCCTCTAGCTACTGCAATTGAACTTCAGATTCATGTGCCACTCTGTGTATCTGGCTTTATATGGGGACCTGGGAATCAAACCCAGCAAGTGCCTTAAACACTGAGCCCTCTCCAGCCCTACATTTCTCTTTTAAGTAAAACTCCTTCCCAGGAACTTCTCAAGGACTTCCCCTTACACTCTCATTTCACCGTACATAAATGCGTAATAATCTTACCTGCAGTGTCATTGGTTCAGATGTTTCCCCAAGGATTGGGGCACTAGTTCTGCTCTAATTACAGGTTCTCAAGTAGAACCCACTAAAAGCTTGGACTCCACCTCCCAGAAAGACAGAGAAGGAAACACATTTGCGTAGGAATCAACAGTTTTGTAATAATCAGAACTGAACACACAGTCTGAAGGGTGAGTAGTGAGACTGTGGGATCCATTCATTAACCCAGCAGGCATGTTTCGAAACCCCATTATGTGGTATGTTGTGGGCCTAAGGAAAACTAGCCCTTTTGCCCACGTACATTCAATATAGTAAGAGGTGAGAGACAGAGAGAGAGAGATTTTTAGTGTGCTATTTAAATGTTGTAAGTACACATGACCTAGTCTTGGAGAATCAAAGAAGGCCTCTTAGAAGATGATATTTTAGTTGAAGTATGATAAAGTGCAATCTGCAGGTTAAGAGGTGCCAGGCAGAGAGCATATATGGGTGTGCTTGATGCTAGGAGATTCCTGCTACTGGTATGGATATTGTATATTTTAGGGTTTCAAAGAGTACACTTCTGCTTTTTAAGTGGTCTGTACTCCCATGTATATTTTGTGTTGATTTTTAACAAGCAGGGCTTTTTCATTCAAGTACATTCCTGCCTAGTCAAGATAAATATGTATATGTATGTATATAGATATATAGATATATATATATAGATTGCTTTTAGTTTAATATAAATCTCATTTCATATTATTTATGAGGCCAGAGAGAGCAGGATTATTTTCTTCAGAATTAGTATTTTGTGGACCCTGTTGCAGCTGCTCAACTTGGCTATGATAGAGTGAAAATGGCTATAGGCAATATGTAAATGAATGGACTTATCAGTGTTCCATAAAACTATTGACAAGAGGTATTGAGCCATCATCTCCCAGCTCCTGAACTAGATCCAGATTGCCTATGTTCTCCATTCCCAGGGTAACTTACACCCAACACTAGGAAAGTCACTACCACCTCATCCCCACCAGTCCTTAATGTAAAGTGTGGATCTGTAACTAAATGCTTTTATTAATTGTACTGATTTCACCAGAGTCACTGGACAAAACCACACCTCCAAATACCTAAGCTTCATGTTCAACATTTATGTGTAACCACCATGTCTCAATTCTACCCAGATTACAAGCAGGGCACCCTGGATGGCCTTTTTTCCTTGTTTGTCATATGATTCTTGTTGATGGAGAAAAACAGCCTTCACCTTAAAAGAGGCAAAAGATAGTTTATTCTGGACCCAAATATGACTGACCATGGCCCAACAACACAGATGCAAGTTATGCCAAATACAATTTTCCAAGGTGGTAACAGTTTTGTGAGGTTTTCATAGTAACAAGAGAAAGTCCTAAGTCATCAGGTAGGTGACTGCAGCAAAGTGGGGGAATGTGCTGCAGGCTTAAGATACTATGGTATTCCTAGCCTTTGAGTTGGTGGATGCTAGTGGTCTATTACATATTTGAAAAGGATGCACTTAACAGTCACAAGGATAGTAGGTCAAATGCAGATGTGGACAGTGATAGAGATGGAATGAATAAGAAGACTTTAAGGGGGCAAAGATAGTCCAACACAATATGTCTAGGCATTTATTAAACCAAACTGCATTTCACTCTTTATCAAATTTTAATTGTTACTGGAACAAACCACCACAACTTTATTTCACAGTACAGTAGAAGTTCTTGTTCAGCATGGCTAACCTGGCCCACTTCTTCATCACCAAGACTGAAATCAAGGAGCCAATCAGCCAAAATCGATTCTTTATAGCATTCACACAAAGGCTGTGTATCCTTGCTGGTTTTGGAAGGAGTCATTCTCAGATTCTAGAGACCATGCATCCCCTTAGCTACCACTATCAAAGCCACGTTCTTTGCCTTAAATCTCCTGGTCTCACCTGCTGTTACTTGGAGAAGGTCCATTGCTTTTCAGGGCTGTTGGATAATTAGAAAACCTTTCCTATCATCAGGTCTATAGCCTTATTTCCATCAAGTTCCTTTTGTTGTGTAACAGAACATAGGGGTTCTGGGGAAAGGGGTAATTAAGTATATTTAGTGACCATTACTCTGCTCAAAACAACCTCTTTAGTTTTATTTTTGACCCAGGCTGTTTTTTTTATACCATAATTGTTTTTTGTTTTTGTTTTTGTTTTTGGGTTTTTGAGGTAGGGTCTCGCTCTAGCCCAGGCTGACCTGGAATTCACTATGTAGTCTCAGGCTGGCCTTGAACTCATGGCAATCCTCCTACTACTGCCTCCCGAGTGCTGGGATTAAAGGCGTGTGCCACCACGCCTGGCTTATCATAATTGTTTTGTATCCACTTAGATCTGAAATATCACTTGAATGTATTTTTTTCAAGGTAGTCTCACTATCCCACGCTGATCTGCTACTCACTATGTAGTCTCAGTGTGGCCTCAAACTCGCAGCACTCCTACCTTTGCCTCCCAAGTGCTGGTTAAAAGTGTGCTTCACCATGCCCCACTACTATAATGTACTTTTGATCGTATTAAGTATTTTTAATGTTGCATATTATTTTTGCTAATTACACTAATTAGCATTTACATGATTTCAACCATGAAGTATTTTTTTCTATGAACATTTCCTTCTATGATTGAGTTCTTTATAACTTCAGTTATTGTATAGTACTTTGTAGAGTAACTATAATAAAATGTATCTCTTGCCCTTTTTATCATTTGGACTTCCCCAGTGTTTCACTATTTCTATAACATCTCTGTATCCAAAAAAAATGTCTGTCTATTGGATTGATTTCCTAGAATAGATTCTCAGAAGTCTAACTACATCAAAGGCCACTGATTTTCTAAGCTAGGACTTGCTTTGGAAAAGTTCACAAAGCTGATATTCTCACAATCCTCTCTCTTACTAGTGAGCAATAGCATTAACAATAGTCTGTAAAATTGATAGGGCACTCTACAACTTGTCCCTTAGATGCCTTTCCAATAATAGTGAGGATAAGAATGACATTAAACTTATATGATTTTGTAAATTATTTGTTTTGGAGATGTCAGCATTTTACCTCCCAGGTGCATGAGTTCATATCTCTCCAGTGCTATCTATATACACTGACATAACATTAGAAATACTACCCAGTACACTTGATTCCATACACGTGTAATGCTTTGAAATCGGGTTGAAGGAGAGCTGAAGGGGACCCTGCTAAACAATCTGAGATGGAACTATTAATTTCAATTTAGACACTTTGATGCATAATGCATTTTGATCCTATGTCCTCTGTTACCCTCTTTTCTACCCACCCTTCCCCACTCAAACCTCCTTTCCAATCAGTCCCCAGTCCCCATCTTACTTTCACATCTCTCTCTCTCTCTCTCTCTCTCTCTCTCTCTCTTTCTCTCTCTTTCTCTCACCGAGTTAAATTAGGTACATGATCTCAGGTAGGAGGCTACTAAGTGTAGAATGGGCAATTTACCAGTGGTCACATGACTGAAGAATAAACCTCCTCTCCCAGCAAGTATTAGCTGCCATTAGCTATTCTGGGAAGTGTGGGATTTTTGAACCCTTCTACCCATGATAGAATATAGACAAGCTCAGTCTTAAGCAGGAAAGCATGGCAGCTGTGAGTTCATGAGTGTAATGGCCATGCATCCAGAAGACGGCATTTCACAGCTCTCCTCACCATCCTCCTGCTTACGTTCTTTTACCTCCTCTTCCACCAGGTTTTCGTGCCTTAGAGGGATGGTTTAGATGATCTGATTGGGGCTGAGCACAGAGCAGTTGCTTATTCTCAGCAATTTTGCTAGCTGTGTATCTTTGCATTGCCATTGCATAGAGAAACTTCTGTGATCAAGGCTGTGAGCAGTACTAATGTATGGGGACAAACATGGATACTTGGTAGTTAGTTCGACATGCTGTCTGTTTTGCATAACCACAGTAGTAGGTCCTCCCTAGGGCCTGTGTCCTTAGCCATAAGCTTTTGGTCAGGTTTATAGTACCAGACATGAAATACCTCTTATAGAGCTGGCCTCAAAGCCAATTGGAAATTAGTTGGTTACTACTATATTATTTATGACACTGTTGCATCAGTGGGCACATCTTGCTTGGCAGGTCAGTGGTGGAGTACACAGGATCCACAGCTGGGTAGGACTGTTGATGCCTTTTCTCCCCGAGCAGCTTGCATAGCACGTTCTGGCATGAAGAAAGCTAGCGAGCAGGAAGGAAGCTTTCCACCTCAATTCCAGCATCCAAAGTGTGTGTTGTCTTAAGAAATAGGGACTTACCATGAGATGGAAGTATTTTTGTTACTTTTTTTAACCATCTTTTCTAATTATTTGATTATATATTTAAAATATTTACTCTCAAGGGGAGAGAGAATGAGAGGGAGGAAGTGGGCATGCTAGGGTCTCTTGCCACTACAAATGAACTCCAGATGGATGTGCCACTTTGTGCATCAGGTTTTAACTGCTGAGCCATCTTTTCAGCCCTGATTATATTTTTAAAGGAAGATTGTTTTCTCATTATTAAGATGTACAGTCCTATAAAAATGTGAAATTGTTTATTATTTCTCATTGTTCTTTTTTTCTCCTTCCATAATAACAGAGTCCCTAGGTTTTATGTAGTTGTCTGGAGAGTGGGAGAGAGAGGCAGTGAGAAGAAAGGCTATATCTGTGTATGCATACAAAATATATTTACATACTGTATCTAACTGCTAGGAGCATACCTGACCAGAAGCAGCATATAACAGGAAAAGAGTTTAATTCAGCTTACAGTTCCAGAGCAGAGTCCTTCATGGCAGGGACAGAATGGCAGGTCAGGGTGGGAATCTGGACTCACCCCAGTAGACAGGAAGGAGAGAGAGAAAACAGCACACAGGCAGGGCTGTAACACTTCAAGGCCTGCCCGCAGTGACACACTTCCTCTAGCAAGGCTCCACCTCCTAAAAGTTCCACAACCTTCCTGAACACTCTGCTGGAGATCAAGTTGCAAAAACATGAGCTTATGGAGGGCATTTAACATTCAAATCAACATGTGTACACACATATACATATATACACATATACACACATATATTAGATATATGTATGTATATATAATATATAATATGTATTTGAATAATATACTTCCAATTCTCCTGTGCAGCTAAGGTGGCCATGTGCCCAAAGCTGGAGTTACATGCTACTTGTGAGCGGTTTCCTCACACAAAGGGAACCTGTACCTCCATCTGCCTTTTTCCTCTCTACTGTATTTTCTTTTGAGTAAGGAGAAAAATCAGAAGTGTTGTAAATATGAAAGCCAATTGCAGAATTTATGAAGCAGGGAATGATTGGCTACGTTGAATACAGCTAACAGGGGGAAAAATGGGGAATGGTAAATGTCTATTAGATTTAACAGTATGAACATGGTTCATGGTCTGAAAACAGCAGTTTCAGTGGAGTAGATGGGAGATATCCATTTACAGTGGGTTTCTGGATAGAATAAAATTGAGACATTTGAAGAAAGTGATCATAGAGCTCTTTTGGGAAGTTTACATTAAAAAGGAAGCTAACCTTATAGTTTTTCAATTCAAAGTGAAGCACATTTGGAAAGGGCACCATTCATAGTTAAGCCAAGAGTTAATTAAGTATAAAATGGAATTGTCATGACAACTAGAGTAAATGTCATCTTGGGAAGGAAAGGAGAGAGAGTTGTGACTAGAAGGAAAGTGAGCTAAAAGAAATATTATTTCTTTATAATTAGTGACAAATAGACAATGAATGACCGACCCAGTAGGAGAATTTTTATGCTGTACAGAAGGGACATTTTGGAATAATGTTTGCATGAGACAAGGGGAAGGCAAAGTATGTAGATCATGGTGGGAAGGGTTGCTTTTCCTTAGGAGACACCAAATGCAGGTAGGTGGGCTGATGTGACCTTAGGAGCCTGTGGAATATGAGTTCAAGGCCAACCTGAGACTACATAGTGAGTCAGCCTGGGCTACAGCAAGAGCCTACCCTGAAAAACAAAATGAAACAAAAAACCCCAACATTTTGTGTTTTCTCCTTGAAATAGACATCGAAGAGGATTAGAGAGCCGGTATTGGAGGCAGAGAGAGAGAGAGAGAGAGAGAGAGAGAGAGAGAGAGAGAGAGAATGTGAAATAGGTCCCTAGAGAATAATAGGGAAACTATGATTATCAAGTAGCTTTAGGGTCTAATTGCAATTAATGATGTGTCTTAAGTGAGAAAATCAAGATAATTAGATGTTTTTCTCTAGCCTCGTTTTGATGTGTAGGTGTAGTCATGGAATGGGCTGAAAATGAATTTAATGATGCTCTGTTGCTAATGTGAGTATAATAAAATAAGACAAAACCAAAACAATTTATAGTATATGCAAGGGGATGGTTTTGACTTAATAATTTCTATCATGATTTTTTTTTTTGTTTTGACCATGTGCAATTTAGTATATTAGTTTCATAGGGCTTCTGTGACCAAGTACCACAAACTGCATGGCTTAAAACAGTAGAAACTTATTGTCTGATATCAGTTTGGTTGGCAGAGCTATGGCTCTGAAACTCTGAGGGAGGTTCCTTCTTGCTTTTCCCAGTCTCTGGTAGCCCTAGACTTCTCTGGCTGTGGTGCTTAATTCTCATTGTTCCCTCGGTCTTCACGTGGCCATCTTCCCTCTGTGTCCATCTCTAAGTTTCATTTTTGTAAAGATGTAATTTTGGAATTGAGCTCATTGTAATGATTTCACTGCTTGATTACATCTGCAAAGGCCATATTTTCAAATGAGGTCACCATCCACAGGTAACAGACATTAGGACTTCATCATATCACCACCCACAGCACCTGAGCAGAGAGTGAAATAACTACAAAAGGGGAGACTAGATGATGAAATGCTGGTAGGATAAATAGATTTTAGACCTCTGGGTGTTGAAGGGAATTAGACATGGCATTCTAGAAATGAAGTAGAGACTCGAGGAAAAGGTGAATTTGACATTCTGCAGGACTTAATGGTAATAGACCATATAGAATGAGTAACCTTGATTGAGTAATGTAGAAAGAGGAAAAGGGATACAGTGTTCCTGGAGAGGAGACCAAGGAACAAAAAGGCCAGGGCACGGGAAGGATCATCAGAGTGGATCTTAAAACTCCCTAAGAAGAATGACAGGAGGAATATTGTAGAAAGTGCCAGTGACAGCCTTTTATCTTTACTCTTCTACTGATCTTGATTTAAATTGATGACCACCAAAACACCGTTTAAACACAACATCAGGGCTGCTCAGTAATCCCTCTATTTTTATTTTAATACTTTTTAAATTTATTTTTTTAGTGTTTTCTTTTCTTTTTTCTTTTTTTTTTTTTTTTTTTTTTTTTTTTTTTGAGGTAGGGTCTCACTCTAGTCCAGGCTGACCTGGAATTCACTATGTAGTCTCAGGGTGGCCTTGAACTCATGGCAATCCTCCTACCTCTGCCTCCTGAGTGCTGAGATTAAAGGCGTGTGCCACCACGTCCGGCTTTATTTTTTTATTGTTTTCAAGGTAGAGTCGTGCTCTAGCCAAGGCTGACCTGGATTTCACTATGTAATCTCAGGGTGGTCTCAAATTCATGGCAATCCTCCTACCTCTGCCTCCTGACTGTTGGAATTAAAGGTGTGTGCCACCCTTCCTGGCTATTTTAATAATCTTTAAATCAACTACTTAATGCTTTCTCCTCTTGATACAGACTTTCAATGCTTTTCCCCCTATAACCTATTAACATTCTAGTCTTCTCAGTGTGTCTCAGCATTTGCTTCCTGGAAAACCTAGCACCTTATACCTCCAAAATCTTTTTGTCTAACAGCTTCTGGGTCTAATATTCACTGGGTTATGTGTTTATCATATGGGCCGACATCTGCTGGACCTTCCATGTGACCATGCCACCAAACCATGCAAAGATCTTTCTCCTGAAATTCTTTCCTCACCTTTCATACCATCACCTTCTCTCTTTCTATAGGATTAGTTTTCCTACTATACAAACGCACTGTAAAGCGTCTCATCCTCAGTGACAAGTAAGTACTAGACATGGTGTTTGTGACGCTTAGGTTTTGTTGTCAATTTGACTTTTTAGTAACTCTTGGGTGGGTCTCTGAGGATGTTTGCAGGAAGGCAGCCACTCAGTAGGGGGCAGGATGTAAAGAAGCTTAAAGAAGCTAGAAGTAAACATCCTTTCCTGTGTAGGCAGTGCAGGAAGGAAATTCCAGAGACTCAGGAAGCCATGAAATCTGGGGTTGGCCCTCCTGTCTGTTCCCTGTTCTGTGTGTGTGGTGTAGGTGATGGGTTTTTCTCTCTGCTCAGACCTGTGAAAGAGGACCAGCCTCTTTCACTTATATGGGACTTCCCCTGGATCTGTAGCTTGAATAAATTGTTTCCTCCCATAAACTGTGCCTGGTTTGGAGATTCATCCCAG